>JADBJO010004455.1:139186-146686 GCA_016801955.1 Conus betulinus | reverse complement strand
ACTGTGCAGGCTGGTTATGTGACAGAGTTCAGACTGTGCAGACTGGCTATGTGATAGAGTTCAGACTGTGCAGGCTGGCTATGTGACGGAGTTCAGACGGTGCAGGCTGGCTATGTGACAGAGTTCAGACTGTGCAGGCTGGCTATGTGATAGAGTTCAGACTGTGCAGACTGGCTATGTGATAGAGTTCAGACTGTGCAGACTGGCTATGTGATAGAGTTCAGACTGTGCGTGGGCCATGGTCTGAATGTTGTTGATAAGCGCCAATGATACGGATAATCCTGTAGGGAGGCTACCCATGGCTTTCTTTTTTTCTTTTTCTTTTTTTTTTTTTTTTTTTTTTTAATGTGGAACACATGGTAATAATAAGAACGAAATGCATATCTCTGTTGTATCAGCACCGAATTTGTTTGTTTGTTTCTTCATAGTTCAGTAGGTATTGATGGTTTTGGTTCCCTCTAGTTCTAAATCTGTTCTTTACTTACTTATCTATTCACCCCTACTTTCTTGCTCTGTCTTTATGTTTTTAAAACAAATACGGGTTGTTTTATATATTGTTTTTCATCCGTTCTGTTTTCATAGAATTGTTAGATTTTTACTCATTGAGCAAATCATTCCTCTCCACCTGCATAGCATTCTAAATTATTTCTATCGTTTCATGGCTAATTTTGTCACCATCATCATCATGTTTACTACTACTTAGCATTCTAATTATATCTATCGTTTCATGCCTAATTTTGTTACCATCATCATCATCTTTACTGCTTAGCATTCTAATTATTTCTATCGTTTTATGCCTAATTTTGTTACCATCATCATCATCTTTACTGCTTAGCATTCTAATTACTTCTATCGTTTTGTTACAATCATCATCATCTTTACTACTTAGCATTCTAATTATTTCTATCGTTTCATGCCTAATTTTTTTTTTTTTACCATCATCATCATCATCTTTACTATTCATACTCTAGATGAACTTATTCCTTTTGTGTTTTTCAAATGATCTACGCATTGCTCATCATCTTCGCTATTCATACTTTATCATAAACTTTATTCCTTTTGTATTTTCCAAATGATCTACGCATTTTTCATCATCTTCATATTCATACTCTATGATGAACTTTATTCCTTTTGTATTTTCCAAATTTTCATCATCTTCGCCATTCATCTACGCATTTTCATCATCTTTACTTTCATTATACTTATGATGAACTTATTCTGGTGCTATTTTCCTTTATTCAGATCTTGTTGTTTTCGTTTTGCATTTTTTATGGTTCTTATCAAATGCCTTTGTTATTTTTTCCAGTATGGCTATGCTATGTTTCTTTGTTATCCTTGGCTTTCTTTTTTTTTCTATTTATCATCTTTGGCTTTTTTCTATTGCTCTTTTTTTTTTTCGCTTTCCATTGCTTTTCATAGTTAGTCGTTAGACTGTTTACTGTGCAGAACAACATGGTCCCACCAGCTCTAGCGTTCATGTTCCTTTGTTTGGCCTTTTTTTTTTTCTTTTTGTTATTGATTACTGTTTTCTTTTAATTGTTTGGATGCCTACTTTTTGTTATTTTCTTTACTTGCTATTCTAATTATTTTTTGTTGTTTTCTTAAATTTCATATTCTTTTCCTTATTGTGGTTTGTGTTCGCTGTGTTCAGCATTGTTTCTTTGTTTTTTTTTGTTTTCTTTTTTTAGATTTTTTTCTTTCCATTATGCATCCTTTTCCTTTCTTACTGCGCTCTAGTATTTTTTTTTTGTTTTTTACGGTTTTGTTTTTTTCACCCCTCTCTTTCTTGCTCTGCCTTGTATGTTTTCCTTTAATTGTTAACTTTTTGTCTTCTTTGTTTGCAATATATCCTCCAACACACCTCCGCATAGTTTTCATAATTATTTCATCATTCACTTTACATATGTTGTCACCATGTTCATTTCTTTTCACTACGTTTTTAGCATTTTCATATTATATCGGTTGGTTCACTAGCCGTTTCAGTGACTGAATTTTGTTTACTTTTTCATTTTCACAGGACTTACTGCATTTGCATTCAATTATTTTTTCTATCGATTCTTTTTATTCTTTTTCCTACTCTACTTGTTCCAACATCATGGGACTGTTAGGTTCTAATCGTTTTGTTACTAGCATTTTCATTTTTTATTATGACTGAAGGTTTTTTTCAAATGAATTAAGGCCTTTTTCATCATTTCGTCTTCTATCATACTCTTTAGCACGTAACGGATTTTTTTTATTCCTTTGCATTTTCCATAAGATCTGCGGACATTTTTTTCAATTCATCGCCATTCTAGCATAACTTGCGTTAGAACTAGATCTTTTGTCGATCTACGCATTTTCCATAATCTTCGCTATTCATACTTTATCATGACATGAACTTTTATTCCTTTTGGATGTTCCAAATCTGTGCATTTCTGTATTTCTTAGATTTTATCATACTGTTCTTCCATTATTATTATTATGCTTATTATTACTATCATAATTATCATTTATTGTTGTTGTTGTTGTTATCATTGAGTGGTGGTGTGGAGTGGTAGAGTGGGTGAAGATAGATGGTGGAAGGTTCTAGAACCAAGGGACAACACCAGTCAGGGAGAACGCAGAGGGAACGAATTAGAGTTTTCTCCCTTCAGTTTCGCTCCTCGACCACGACACGACGCCTTAGGCTAGGCCTAACGCGCTTTAGAGACAGCAGAAAACTGGATAGCAAAGCCATCAAAACGGGCCTAGCGAGATGATAACAAGATTTTGGACTTCTGTGAACAGTACAAACTATCTTTGAGGATGGTCAGAAGATCTGAAAAGAGACACAAAAAAAAAAAGAAAAACAAAAAAACAACAACAACAAAATTTACGTTTCAGTCATAGACCGTCATCGTGACTTGTGAACGGACGAATGCGTGTTTAAAGGCGTGTGTGTGTGTGTGTGTGTGTGTGCGCGCGCGCGCGCGCGCGCGCGTGTGTGTGCGCGCGTGTGTGTGTGGCTACGCACGCGGCTGATCAAGGGGCTGTTTGCACGGAATGCGCGGTGACGGTGCTCAAATGTGTGCGGGAGAAGCCCGTGGTAGAAAGGCAATCCCTCCAGTCCCCAAAAGGTCGAATCCTGAATTCTGTCCACACACGCGTCACACACCTGACTGTCCACAGCACTCAAAGCGTTTGTACACACACACACACACACACAGAGTACATTAATGTACAGATAGAAATGAGATGCTTTTAAAACAAAATTGTGTAAAAAGTATATTTTGCTTATGTGGAAACGAAATAACTACCAGTCATATTGTTTCAAGCAATGACACGAAGAAATGTATTCATGTTCGGCAACAAAATAACATACATAGTTGTTTTTTTTTTTTTGTTGTGTTTGTTTTTTTTTTTACTTCACCTGCCCTAACAACTGACTTCTTTTGTTTAGAACACAGTCCAATTGGTAAATATTATATAGTATCCCCTCCCCTCCCCCCCCCCCCCCCCTCCCCCCCCCCCCCCCCACACCCACACACACACACACACACACACACACACACACTACCAGTCAAAGTGTTCTCATGCAACGACATGAAGAAGTTTATCAAAGTCCTGCTACAAAATAACATATGTAGTATTTTTAATTCAGGTGCTCTAACCTGTGACTTTTTAATTTGATAAGAACAGGGTCCAATTTTTTTCGTCTAATATATCACTTCTTGTGGTAAGACGTAAAACTAATCTCACACACACACACACACACACACACACACACAGTGACAAAATACATCCTGAAGTAAAGCAACTGGATATTGTGAAACACCAACTTCGTTTCCATTCTAAGAAATCAAAAATCAAGCTCACACACAGAATCAACAGGTTTTGTAGTGTTACTGATATATTACGTCACAGACCTACGTCACTATCTAGTTGTGTCATGATATCCAAAATCGAAAGCGTGCCCGTGTAAAAGATAGAAGCTGAGATTTGATGCCGCCAACAAACCAGTAAGTAGCTGTGAAGTTGTCTGGCTGTGCGTTTTAGTTGTGCGTTTTTCTTTGCTTTGCGCCTTGGCTTAAAGCTGTGTCAGACCAGTTGACACAGGCTAGAACACCCAGGCAAAATGTTGTTATGCTCCGCATAGTTATGCGGGGATTGTCTTCAATCGTGGCAAGCTCCGAGGATCAGTCTCCAAAATTCCCCCAAAGTCGGAGTGTGGCTGCCCACGTGGCTGGGTAATAAAAAAAAAAAAAAAGAAAAAAAAAAAAAAAAAAAACGGTTGCACACGTAATGTTCTCATCCCCAGCTGATGCATTTGTACCATAGGGTTCAAGTACTTCGGCTGTTCGGATGATCCCTGGAGTCTTTTAGTCAGGGTATGACAATTACGACAACAGCGCCTTTGCTCTCTCTCTCTCCCCCATTTGGGTGCCGGTTGTTTTTGTATAGATAACAGAGAGATGATGGATGGTGGCACTACATCACAAATGTAGACCGACAATGCCGGAGACGTCTTTCGGCAGACCTCAGGAGTTCATCAGCCCACGGCAGACTAGACTAGTGACAGAACACTCAAAACGCACTCGCATTCACCCACGTCATCAGTCATTCCTGCCTATTTGGTGGAGGTGAATGTCACTGGTTTCAACTCCATCTTGCGGGTGCTACTGCTACTGCATGCAGACTCGGTATAGATCAGGTCAAAAGAGGCTGTAGTACATCTGCGCTAAGCGGGTAGGCCTACCAGACGACAACGCTGTGTCGATAGTGCCAGGTCCTGTCATCGTGACGCTCAGAGGCACACTCTGTCGATAGCTCTGCTTATCAAGTTCTGTCTCCGTGTCTCCATTGCACGAAATCCCAATAGTGCTATGTCTCCACACTGCTTGGTTTTCCTGCCTAAAGTTCATTGTCACTATGTCCCAATAGCGCTACGTTTCAACATCGCTACGTGTCGATTATGGGCCGATCTCCCAAACACTTGCCAATACGTTTTATTTGACGCAGCGGGAGAGGATCGACTCCCCCAGTGAAAGATATATATACCTTATCTGTCCGATACTGTCCTCGCTCGATAGCTTCCCTGCTTGATACTGTCATTGTTCGATACTACCCTAACCCCACCCGTAACCGTACCGCCACTAAAGACACACACACACACACACACACACACACACACACACACACACACACACATATGCATGCACACACGCGCGCGCGCGCGCGCGCGCACCCGCCTGCTATCTAGCATAACTTTGGCAAAATGCAGTCATGAAATCTCTACAGAAGGAGCAGGCTGAAATGGGGCCACTGTCTAGTGCGTCTCGGAGATCGATTATGTTTCCAATCTCGGAGATCAATTATGTTTCCAGTCTCGGAGATCATTTATGTTTCCAATCTCGGAGATCAGTTATGTTTCCAATCTCGGAGATCAATTATGTTTCCAATCTCGGAGATCAATTATGTTTCCAATCTCGGAGATCGATTGTGTTTCCAATCTCGGAGATCGGAATCTCGGAGATCAGAGATCAGTTATGTTTCCAATCTTGGAGATCAATTATGTTTCCAATCTCGGAGATCGATTATGTTTCCAATCTCGGAGATCAATTATGTTTCCAATCTCGGAGATCGATTATGTTTCCAATCTCGGAGATCAGAGATCAGTTATGTTTCCAATCTCGGAGATCCATTTCGTTTCCAATCTCGGAGATCAATCATGTTTCCAGTCTCGAAGATCAATTGCATTTCCAATCTCGGCGATCAATTATGTCTCCAAATCTGCTCGTGCAGCTGAATAAATCTTCAGAGTAGTATCATTTGCATCGCTTGAATCAGAGACTGGTTTGCTCACAACAGGAAACTGTGATAAAAGTGTTGTGGTGTTTTTTGCCTCAATAGCCATCTTGTATCCGAGACTGATTTGCATCATGGGAAGTTGTGATAAAAGGTTTGTGATATGTTGCCTCTGTAGCCATCATATATCCCCTTAGCCCAAAGAGCAAGTGTACGAAGTTGGCGGTCATGTCACTTGTTTGGCATGCTTCTACACCTTACGGCCCATGTCCAGAGTCTGGACCTCGTGAAGCCATGACTGGTTTGATGACACTGCATGTAAGAGGTATCATGTTACTACTGCTTATTTCATGATTGGTCAACTCTTTTTTCTTTTCTTTTTTTAAGATGCAACACGAATCATTTACATTTTCTCAAAAGTACCATTGTTCCCACTTTGTTCCTGCAGATTTTGCGCCGGATTGGCAGTTTTACATGAAACGTAAACCTGAAATTCATTCTTTTCTACAAGTTTTAGTGATGAAATGTGGCGGAAATCGTGAGGTTGACAGTACTGCTCAAGACTGACGAAACCGAACATGAAAAAGTAGATTCAGAGCAAGATTTACATTGCGCTTGGGGAACAGGGAAACACCCTGAATGGGAAACTGACCGAATGTGGTGTAGGGATGCGTGCGCTTCAATCAATTTCACTGACTTCTATCTACTACTAAGAGGCACAGCTAGTGATGAAAAAAATAGACGTCAGCTGGTTTGGAGAAAGGGTAGAAACCTAAAATGTTTGGCACTTTGCGTAAAGGAGGCTGGAACAGACTGCAACTTTACAAAACAAGCAAACAAACAAACAAACAATGAGACAAGTAAACGTAGCATAGGGGGTGCAAAATAACACTCATTGAACACTACTTTAACCTGAGCATAGGGGGTGCAAAATAACACTCATTGAACACTACTTTAATCTGAGAACAGATTAATGAACAGACATAAGAATACATTCACGCACGGACAGACTCGTCATCAATCGACTCGAGCAGGGCTTCGAGACTTGTGCTACTGACGTATAGCAATAAACAAAAGACGAAGAAGAACAGAAGTGGTGCTATCAATACCTTGCGCTACTGAACGTAATGGTAATGAAAGGTAGCGCTATTGGACGTTGTGGTAATGAAAGGTAACGCCGTTGGACGTTGTGGTAATGAAAGGTAACGCTGTTGGACGTTGTGGTAATGAAAGGTAACGCTACTGAACGTAATGGTAATGAAAGGTAACGCTGTTGGACGTTGTGGTAATGAAAGGTAACGCTACTGAACGTAATGGTAATGAAAGGTAACGCTATTGGACGTTGTGGTAATGAAAGGTAACGCTATTGGACGTTGTGGTAATGAAAGGTAACGCTGTTGGACGTTGTGGTAATGAAAGGTAACGCTTTTGGACGTTGTGGTAATGAAAGGTAACGCTATTGGACGTTGTGGTAATGAAAGGTAACGCTATTGGACGTTGTGGTAAGAAAGGTAACGCTGTTGGACGTTGTGGTAACGGTACGTAGACCTAGTGGCACGAGGCGCTATTGATAATACGCAGCGGTGGTCCTAGAGGCGCACAAATGTTCGCAAATAAAGCACAGACGAGCAGCTCAGACGCTCAGAACTATCACCCGGTGAGTCATTGTAACGCTCATTACATTTCTTCTCAAATGTGGCGCCCTGCGAGATGTGATGTCGCATTGTAAAAAGCGTA
>JADBJO010004455.1:89186-134186 GCA_016801955.1 Conus betulinus | reverse complement strand
TGGGTGAAAAGTGTACTGACTATCCACACAGTAGGTGAAAATTGTACTGACTATCCACACAGTGGGTGAAAATTGTACTGACTATCCACATAGTGGGTGAAAATTGTACTGACTATCCACACAGGGGGAAAAATTGTACTGACTATCAACACAGTGGGTGAAAATTGTACTGACTATCAACACAGTGGGTGAAAATTGTACTGACTATCCACACAGTAGGTGAAAATTGTACTACTATCAACACAGTGGGTGAAAATTGTACTGACTATCCACATAGTGGGTGAAAATTGTACTGACTATCCACACAGTGGGTGAAAAGTGTACTGACTATCCACATAGTGGGTGAAAATTGTGCTGACTATCAACACAGTGGGTGTTTTTAATCTTCTTCAGCTGCTACCTTCCTGATTCATCTACGTTTCTTCTATTTTCATTTTATCAGTTAGTTGTGTTTTCGTGTAACCCTTATTTCATTTGTTTTTATGTCATGCTTAGAATAACTGGTATGGTTGAAACGTACGCTCAGTTTAGTTGCCCATGACGGATGGAAGGGTACAGAACTATGGAAATAACTGACAAGTCTGTCACGGAACACACAACAAAAGAGAATAGTGATGATGAGGTTGGGGAGGAGGGGGGGGGGGGGGGGGGTGGACTGGATCAAAGATGATGATGTAGATGATGATGATGACGAAGACGGTGATGGCGATGATAACGATAATAACGGGTCTTTTTCTTCTGGTTGGACTGCCAGCTGTGCTACAAACGGTCATGGACAATATAACGTTGCTGTACCAGCTCAACCAACACACCGCGCCTTATCATGGACAATATAACGTTGCTGTACCAGCTCAACCAACACACCGTGCCTCATCATGGACAATATAACGTTGCTGTACCAGCTCAACCAACACACCGTGCATCATCATGGACAATATAACGTTGCTGTACCAGCTCAACCAACACACCGTGCCTCATCATGGACAATATAACGTTGCTGTACCAGCTCAACCAACACACCGTGCCTCATCATGGACAATATAACGTTGCTGTACCAGCTCAACCAACGCACCGTGCCTCATCATGGACAATATAACGTTGCTGTACCAGCTCAACCAACACACCGTGCCTCATCATGGACAATATAACGTTGCTGTACCAGCTCAACCAACGCACCGTGCCTTATCGTGTGCCTTCCATGCTGATAGTTCTGGGCGTCGCTACGATGGGCAGCCTCGGCAACGCTCTCGTGCTCTACAACTACTTCCACAAATTCAAGAGAACGTCCTCCTGGTACCTAATCGTCAGCCTGGCCCTGTATGACCTCTTCATCTGTGTGGTGGTCATGCCGCTGGAGATGGAGGTCATACTGACCCCCCATGTCTTCAGCAGCCAGACGCTGTGCCGCTTTTACCGCACCTTGGAGAGCTCCGCGGTGCTGGGCTCCATGTGGATCCTGGTGGGCATCGCCGTGCACACCTACCAGAAGATCTGTCACCCCTTCCTCTTCGTCAGGACACGGACCATCGTGGTGAGTCGCTGTGCAGTCAGTCACAGCTCATCTGGGACGCACAGGTCTGGAGACAAAGGATGGGGCACCTACACACAGACACATCTAGACACGTCACGGGACGCACAGGCCTGTAGACAAAGGATGGCACACCTACACACAGACACATCTAGACACGTCATGGGACGCACAGGTCTGTAGACAAAGGATGGGACACCTACACACAGACACATCTAGACACGTCATGGGACGCACAGGTCTGACACAGACACATCTAGACACGTCATGGGACACACAGGTCTGGAGACAAAGGATGGCACACCTACACACAGACACATCTAGACACGTCATGGGACGCACAGGTCTGACACAGACACATCTAGACACGTCATGGGACGCACAGGTCTGTAGACAAAGGATGGCACACCTACACACAGACACATCTAGACAGGTCATGGGACACACAGGTCTGGAGACAAAGGATGGGACACACTACACAAAGACACATCTAGACACGTCATGGGACGCACAGCTCTGACACAGACACATCTAGACACGTCATGGGACGCACAGGTCTGACACAGACACATCTAGACACGTCACGGGACGCACAGGTCTGACACAGACACATCTAGACACGTCATGGGACACACAGGTCTGGAGACAAAGGATGGGACACGTACACACAGACACATCTAGACACGTCATGGGACACACAGGTCTGGAGACAAAGGATGGGACACCTACACACAGACACATCTAGACACGTCATGGGACACACAGGTCTGACACAGACACATCTAGACACGTCATGGGAGACACAGGTCTGGAGACAAAGGATGGGACACGTACACACAGACACATCTAGACACGTCATGGGACACACAGGTCTGGAGACAAAGGATGGGACACCTACACACAGACACATCTAGACACGTCATGGGACGCACAGGTCTGACACAGACACATCTAGACACGTCATGGGACACACAGGTCTGGAGACAAAGGATGGGACACCTACACACAGACACATCTAGACACGTCATGGGACGCACAGCTCTGACACAGACACATCTAGACAGGTCATGGGACACACAGGTCTGGAGACAAGGATGGGACACGTACACACAGACACATCTAGACAGGTCATGCTCAGTTCGGTTGATGTTCGCAGCCCAGCCGACCTCGAGTGCTCATATGTGAGCTGTCACTTCCTAAACATTAATTTCATACTCATATTTAGAGAATTCTTTAATTCAGTTTTTCTGATACATGCAAAAACAAACGGCTTTAAAACCTTTTCTTCCAAAAATTCTGAGATTAGATGAAAAATAGTGATCTGTTTTGAAAGACACAGGGACATAATAAACATGGAAACAAGGATGGGACAGAGAGAAAGTGGGGCTGGGGGTAGCACACAGTTTTTGCCCAGTAAACAGCATGAGAAACACAGACGGCAAGATCTGTGATGATCAACGACTGCTAAATATCAATCTGATATTTCCTTTTGTAGCAAAGCTCATCTGTACATGCAGACCTACTGGTTGTGTTGCAGATTGTGTGTTGTTCTGGTTGTGTTGCAGATTGTGTGTTGTTCTCCGCTGATACTGACGACCTGCTGGTCGTGTTGCAGATGGTGTGTTGTTGTGGTTGTGTTGCAGATGGTGTGTTGTTGTGTGTTGTGTTGCAGATGGTGTGTTGTTCTGGTTGTGTTGCAGATGGTGTCTTGTTCTGGTTGTCTTGCAGATGGTGTCTTGTTCTGGTTGTCTTGCAGATGGTGTGTTTGTTCTGGTTGTGTTCCAGATGGTGTGTTGTTGTGGTTGTCTTGCAGATGGTGTGTTGTTGTGGTTGTCTTGCAGATGGTGTGTTGTTCTGGTTGACTTGCAGATGGTGTGTTGTTGTTCGCTGATACTGACGCTGCCACTCCACCTGCCCTTCACCTTCACCGTGTTTGGCATCAGCCGCTTCAACACCTCCATCCCCGGCCTGCGTGATTTCTCCTGCTTTGTGGCCGAAGAAGCCAGAGGTAATACAGTCCAAACCTTTTCTAACGGCCTCCAGAAATTGTTAGCAAGATGGCAGTACCAGCTTAAAATGTTGTTTCCATTTCATGATAATGGGTGAAGCCGATCACATTTCTGATGAAGATCTTGGTGACCTAGGAGGACGCTCTGGGGAGTGTGAACCTACCGATATTGAACGAACGTTGGATCTGTTCTTTGAGTCAGTTCGTAATGAAAACAAAAACTGTTTTCCCGCCTGGGGAAGTAATGATTGGTGCAATCTGAAAAAGTAAATCCCAAGGAACGTTTTTAAATGATACATGAAAAATGCAAGATATGAACATCTATATCACTAGAAAGTGTTTACATTCCACGAATACATATTACTTCCTAGTTTATGATAAACAGTAAACAAGTGAGGTAGTTTTTGCTCCCATAAGGAAACCTAACACAGAGTAACTTTTATTCAAGACTGGCACAGCCTTTTAAACTTGAATAAAGTCAAAAATACAAAGACGAACAATCTAATAGTGGGGGAAAACAAGCGCAGGCCAACCACTAAATTGTCTTCATAGTAATGACTTGGCACAACTTTGGACCCAAAGGAGGGGAGGGGGGGGGGGGGGGGGGGGGGGGGGGCAGGAGGTTGAAGATGTAAAAAACTGGGAACTTGAAAATTAAGAAAATATATCAGATATGAAAACTTTTCACTGGCTGCATAAGGGAACCATCGCAATCCCTTTTAAAGGCAGATATTTGTATTGCCTGCTCCGAGGCCTTTCGTCCGCTGGGTCGGAACTCATCAGGGAGACACGGCTGGTTGTATCTGCGCTCCTGGCGTCAATATAGAGACACACCACAGTCCATAATACCGTGGTGTTCTCACCACCAAGGGTGCAAAAAAGAATCCAATAGCACCCCCGAAGCAGCCAGCGAAGAGTAGTAAAGGAAAAAACCAAACGAAAGTGTGGGGAGGAAAAAAAGTTGCTGAAAAACTACAGATATTATGCAAATAGTATAAAATGTAGGGGGCAATCTTTGAGCCTACGCTTGAGGATCCCACCCAAGGATGCAAGGGAGATCAAAAGACAAACACAAAGACAGACAGAAACAAATACAAATAACCTCGATTTAATCAAAACGAAATTGGAAATGAAATGAGGCAGGGAACAGTAAACAACAAACAGTAAACAAGTGGGGTAGTTTTTGCTCCCATAAGGAAACCTAACACAGAGTAACTTTTATTCAAGACTGGCACAGCCTTTTAAACTTGAATAAAGTCAGACAAATACAAAGACGAACAATCTAATAGTGGGGGGAAAACAAGCGCAGGCCAACCACTAAATGTCTTCATAGTAGTGACTTGGCAAAACTTTGGACCCAAAGTGGGGGGGGGGGGGGGGGGGGGGGGGGGGGCAGGAGCAGATATATTTGTATTGCCTGCTCCGAGGCCTTTCGTCCGCTGGGTCGGAACTCATCAGGGAGACACGGCTGGTTGTATCTGCGCTCCCGGCGTCAAATAGAGACACACCACAGTCCATAATACCGTGGTGTTCTCACCACCAAGGGTGCAAAAAAACTAGCCTGTTTGTTGTTTACTGTTCCCTGCTTCATTCATTTCCATTTCCAATTTCCTAGTTTATGATCAACTTGTTAACCATTACTTAACAGTGTTCATATTCAGTTTACAGTTGGTATAGTTTGGGTGAATGCACCTTAATCTTTAACCATTTGATCCAGATCAGTGCCAAGAGTCCAGGCTGAACTTCATTCTGATGTTTCTTCAGTCATGTTTCATCTCTTCAAAAAGTTTCTCTAAATCAATTCAGTAGTTTGGGGATGATGAAATGCGTAACAAACCTGCTAAACGATGTTGGATCCGCTGTTTCATCTGGATCTTTACCACTGATCCGTTCCAACAAAAAGTACACCTAAAGGTGCCAGCAGATCCAAGAGAATTGCTGCCCTCAACTGCCGAAAAACGGGAGCAATCCTGCACCACCCCCAGAACCCTGAGCTGTTTTGACTTCAGCTGCAGACACACAGCGTTTCATTAAGACGTCAAGGGACATTACTGCTTAATGATAGATGCCAATACGTAAAGGCCGCTGGACAGGACACAACAACATTTCCACGGAAGCGTATCTGTAGGCGTTTTCAGCTCGTATTTCATGACTGAAGACCCCCCCCCCCCCCCCCCCCCCCCCCCCAGCCCCCAGCGAAAGCTGCCACCACCAAACAAACTACTGCTCGTATCCCGCAGCCCTACTCACTGTTTCGCTGGGAGGTGAAGCCAGTACAACTCCGCACACAGCCCAGCTTTCGTCACATTGTCTTACGCGCTCTCTGAAGGATATCCCGGGTCATAGTCTTGCCCGCTGTCAACAGGACTTTCCCTGTGGTCAGTGGTCTCACCTCACCATCACTGGACCTATGCCCTCGGAAAATACGAAATGTCAACGTTCATGTCACTGGAAAGTTTGAGCAGTCTATGACTAATCTATTGCTTAATAGATCATTATCAACTGGTAACAGGCGCTTGACAGTGTTTATGATCAGTGGGAGAGCTGGAAATAGTTTGACTGACCCAGACACGGAGCTCAGTAGGAGGAGAGCTGGTTACAGTTTGACTGACCCAGACACGGAGCTCAGTGGAGAGCTGGTTACAGATTGACTGACCCAGACACGGAGCTCAGTTGGAGAGCTGGTTACAGATTGACTGACCCAGACATGGAGCTCAGTGGAGAGCTGGTTACAGATTGACTGACCCAGACACGGAGCTCAGTGGAGAGATGGTTATAGTTTGACTGACCCAGACACGGAGCTCAGTGGAGAGCTGGTTATAGTTTGACTGACCCAGACACGGAGCTAGACTAAAGTTTTGCTTGAATCACATTCCATCTTTCCACAAAGTGTTGCTGAAATCAGTTCAGTAGTTTGGGGAAATGAAATTCTTCCAGAATGTAATGGGTTCATCAGGAGGGCCACATTTCATCTTTTGACGAAGTATGATCACAACATATGTAGAAGTCTTTGTGTAATCTTGTTGACAGAGAATCAAAAAATAAATGGTAAACCGACGGACACAGGTGAAAGCATGGTCCCCGTAGTGGAGGTAGTTATAGAGGTCCAGGAGAATAGAACCTTGACATCATTTTCTTTCTCTTTATATGAATCATATGAAATACAGTCGCCAGATCAGATCTATATAAATGTGGCATAAAACCGTGAACTTGCTGCGCACATCTCAAAATTCTCGACTCCAAACGCCATGTATCGTTTCACTGGAAATATTTGTATTGTGACCGGTCTGGTAGACTGACAAATAATGTAAGAGGCTGGACCTTTGGGAGGCCAGGGCACAGCGATTTAGGTCCTGTTCTTCTGTCGTTTCAAGTGCATCAGAATCATGGTTTGCCAGACAGATGACAGACTTTTAGTCCTGAAATATACCAGTGAGCATGATCAAAACATGACTCTGAAGCTGTAAAAATTGGCATCCATTTCAAACCACCATATGCTCCAGGTCTCACTGGTCATCTCCAGTCAAGAATTAGTCTCCCGTATTTGCTTTCAAAATAATTGATAAATCGTATCTGTTTTTAGTGCCACGCTTACTAGCACTGAAGACATCAAGCATGAAGGCTTAGAAACAGAGCGGAACACAGCGACTGAGCTGACACCAGAACCAGTGTACATCTTGCGCTCATGAAGAAACTGTCACATGTGGAGAGCTAACACCAGGGTGCTTAGAAGACTACACGGGCAAACATCTGTCCAGTTCTCGGGGACTGTATCAAATTCCCAGTGAGTCGGTCCAAGCTTTGTTCCAGCGTACTGCCACATCGGCTGTATGACAACAGAACGTACTGCCACACCGGCTGTATGACAACAGAACGTACTGCCACACCGGCTGTATGACAACAGAACGTACTGCCACACCGGCTGTATGACAACAGAACGTTTTGCTGCAGACATGCCAATGGTGTGGGGGTTTCTGCAGCAGTTCTGATGGAGGGGATCATGGAGGGCAGGGACAGGGAAGCTGTTTGGCCACCTGGGAAATCTTCCAAACACAGCAAATTTCGTAAGGAAGTCTCCCTCGCCATCGGCTGTACTTTTTTCTGTTCTTTTATCGAGAAGAACATGGAGAAGAAGAAGACAATGTACTAGGCTGGTATGCACATCCTTATGCTGTTATCCAGCTACCAGGAAGGGATTCAAAGTGAGGTCGTATCCGCCATTTGGCACTCACGTTCTGAATATGTGAGGCAGTAATGACATCCTAAACCAGCTAAACTACTTAATACCTGTTATTTCGCACTCACGTTCTGAATACATGAGATAGTAATGACTTTCAAAACCAGCTGAACTACTTTATGAAAAAGAATTAGCTCTGATCGCATACACCCGCGTGTTTTCACAAAATATAAACAACTCTGTCCAGCACGACGTTGTCAGTTGTGATCGTATTGTTGTACATTATGACATGAATGTGTAGTATCAATTAATGTCTTCTTTCATTACAGTTTGCTGTTGTCCCGCTAGAAATCAGTCTGTTTCAAAAGGCTGGAACCGCTTGAGAAGGAGCAGCTAAGATGCTTGCTTGACTTTTTCTAGATCTCGTTGCTGTTGGCTTCTCAGGCACCTAAATACAGTAAGTTCATTGACCGAAAGATCTGAACTAAGCCAAAATCAAAGTCAGTTCTATCTCCCTTAACTCCCTGCAGAATGAACTACGGATGTAAGCTCACTGACTGAAAGACCTGAACTAAGCCAAAATCAAAGTCACTTCTATCTCTCTTAACTCGCTGCAGAATGAACGACGGAAGTTTTGACTTCAGCTAAAGCAATAAAGTAATATTTGCAGAATGAACTCTGGATGGAAGCTCACTGACTGAAAGACCTCTAAGCCAAATCAAAGTCACTTCGTCTCTTTAACTCGCTTCAGAATGAACGACGGACACTTTCTCGAAAAACGTAGTTCATTTTCTTCTGTATGCTCTGGTTTCTAATACTTCACAAACAGTGGGGCGTGTAGTTCAAAGCTATGTACTTTCTGCCCTAAGGTTCAGAAGGGTTTCGACACAGTGGGCCGTGTTTCAAAGCTATGTAGGCCCTGCCCTAAGGTTCAGAGGGGTTGACGACACACAGTGGGCCGTGTTTCAAAGCTATGTAGGCCCTGCCCTAAGGTTCAGAGGGGTTGACGACACAGTGGGCCGTGTGTTTCAAAGCTATGTAGGCCCTGCCCTAAGGTTCAGAGGGGTTTTACGACACAGTGGGCCGTGTTTCAAAGCTATGCAGGCCCTGCCCTAAAGTTCAGAAGGGTTGACGACACAGTGGGGCGTGTTTCAAAGCTATGTAGGCCCTGCCCTAAGGTTCAGAAGGGTTGACGACACAGTGGGGCGTGTTTCAAAGCTATGCAGGCCCTGCCCTAAGGTTCAGAAGGGTTGACGACACAGTGGGCCGTGTTTCAAAGCTATGCAGGCCCTGCCCTAAGGTTCAGAAGGGTTGACGACACAGTGGGCCGTGTTTCAAAGCTATGCAGCCCTGCCCTAAGATTCAGAAGGGTTGACGACACAGTGGGCCGTGTTTCAAAGCTATGCAGGCCCTGCCCTAAGGTTCAGAAGGGTTGACGACGTCAAAACTAGATGGGTGGCCGGGAGAATACAGACCTCAGCCAACATTGAACAAATGCTGGATCTGGCCGTGGACTCAGCTCATGGGGAGAAAAGAAAATGACTCTCCCGCCAAGGGAAGAAACATGAGGTATGGACCGACAGGTTTTCTTCTTCTGTACGCATTTAGTACCAGAATGTAGAACATGCAAACGTCAAAGTCTACAGCGTTCACATTCAGTGGAATCTTGGTGACAGGATCCTGCCGTATGATCCGCATCCGCCCTACAGATCCGCACTGAAATCAGGTCAGTTATTCTGTGGGTCTGGCTGCGTTTTTGTGCGTTTTTGTTTGTGGTTTTTTTTTTTTTCGTTTTTTTTTTCTTTTTTTTTTTTTTTTTGCTGTCCCATCCTTTGTGCCAGCTCCGTGGCATTGCGCCCATGCCGCTCATTCCTAACACCCATCATCAGCCACAGCCTGGTCAGTCCCACCGCAGCCCCCAGCACCTGCAAACCCACAGGGAACAGTCAATGTCAAGTCATCAGGAGACAACCCACCGGAGGAGACGCTGCACTGCTGCCGAGTCACTTCAGTGGTGTTCAGTGGCACCTGCTGTGATCCACCGGACACCACCTACTAAGCCCCCTCCTGACGACAATATTTGTACCACCTACCCCCTACAGACGCCCCCTACAGACCCCTACAGACGACATGATTGTACCACCTACTAAGCCCCCTACACTGACAACAATCATACCACATACTAAGTACCCCTACTGATGACAATAATTGTACCCCTACAGACGACAGACGACAACATTATACCACCTACTAAGCCCCCTACTGATGACAATAATGGTACCACCTACTAAGCCCCCTACAGACGACAACAATTATACCACCTACTAAGCCCCCTGCTGACGACAATAATTGTACCACCTACTAAGCCCCCTGCTGACAACAATAATTTTACCACCTACTAAACCCCCTACTGACGACAATAATTGTACCACCTACTAAACCCCCTGCTGACGACAATAATTGTACCACCTACTAAGCCCCCTACTGACGACAATAATTGTACCACCTACTAAGCCCCTGCTGACGGCAATAATTGTACCACCTACTAAGCCCCCTGCTGACGACAATAATTGCTTAGTCGCGAAGCGACCTGTAAGCCTAATCACCACGACTGACGAACAAGCGCAAAACACTGAAACAGTCGTGAATGATGATCAATATCAGGAAAGGGGGAGGGGGAGATGAAGGCTTTATACATCGAAACGCATGGCCTACTGCAACCATGCCCACCACGTATCTCAAAACGAGAGAGCGAGCGGGCGAGAGAAAAAGAGACGGAGAGATTAACTTTAAAAAAATTTGCAATATGGACACTAATGCATACGGAATAAAACTATGCATTGTGTATGTGGGACCTAGATAAAGGATATGTTACATTATACAGATGGACACAACCGTCAACATGCATTTGTAGTTCACTTTCTGCTAATAAGCAAGGTCTTGTATAACAGTCCTTTGGAGCGGGTTGTAATTCAGTCAAGCACAAGTCGTTATACCTAAACTCTGGCTAGTAATGTGTGTGTGTGTGTGTGTGTGTGTGTGTGTGTGTGTGTGTGTGTGTGTGTGTGTGTGTGTGTGTGTGTCTGTGTGTGCGAACTAGAATACAAGCTAAATAGCTTAGTGTGTCCTTATGTTTATCATCAGTGCAAATCTCAGATAGATTTTTCTTTCTTTCTTTTGTAACCAGTTTAAAGAAATTCCGTGTCATATGCATATTGAGAAAGGTCATGGTTTATCCAAGACTTCTAAAGGTGCAAAGAAGGTAATTCAATTTGATGTTATTGTGTGTTCTTTGAAGGTACCCCCGTGGACTATATCTACTCAATGTGATGTTATTGTGTGTTCTTTGAAGGTACCCCCATGGACTATATCTACTCAATGTGATGTTATTGTGTGTTCTTTGAAGGTACCCCCATGGACTATATCTACTCAATGTGATGTTATTGGGTTTCCTCTTTGGTCGTCGTCATAACTAGTTTCATAGTCTGCTATGGACTGGTGATACGGAAGGTACAAGTTTGTGTCGTGTTTCATAGTCTGCTATGGACTGGTGTGTGTGTGTGTGTGTGTGTGTGTGTGTGTGTGTGTGTGTGTGTGTGTGTGTGTGTGTGAGATGGCAGGGAAATGAAGGACACAAAACAAACATTAACACTTTCACGCCCCCTTGGAGTTGTGGAAATCCACCGGCAGCACGGACCAGAAGTGATCAGCTACACTGACAAAAGCTGACGCTCCTGTTGACGGCTATGGACACGTGTAGGAAGCAAATGCAAACGGGCCCTCTAGACCCCGGCTTGCAGCCACAACAGCAGCTGTCCTGACGTTTTCACTGTGTAACTGTGAAACAGTAACACTGTGCTTCTAGACACAGGGACATCACTCGACCTTTTTGGAGCCTTCACCCAAATCCTGCCCATCTCACTGAAGAACCACATTTGCGACTCAGAAATTCAACAGAATACTCTGGAACTGAGGTTCTTCTGATGAAGTACCAGCGGCTGTTGATCCTTCTTGTGGTCAGGAAGGTGGTCAGCAGCTTTTAAGAACGAGTGTCTTCTCTGGGAGAGGGCGAAGTCAAGAAAAGTCTGACGGTTCATTCAGGTGTTTCTAAAACAACCTAAAGACAGGCAGTATTCGAACTTCTTTCCGGCGATCCTGGGAACCAAAGAGCAGAGTATGGTGCCTAGCACCTGCTCGCCAGTTCAATGTTTGTTCTGCTGCCAGATACACGCGCATTCAAAGAGCAGAGTATGGTGCCTAGCACCTCCTCGCCAGTTCAATGTTTGTTCTGCAGCCAAATACACGCGCATTCACACGTTTCAAAATCAATGAATAGAAGCAATTGCAATATCTTTTTTAATGTTGAAAAGTCACAAGTTTCCCACTAACAGATTGGCTGATGACTTCAGCAGTGGACGTGACAGTTTGCCATCGACCATACACGAATCTGTGTTTGAAGTCTATTTCTTTTAAAGTTACAAGACACTTGTGGGTGTCGGCTAATCAAGCTGTTGATGGTGGACAGATGTCATGCTGTACTGCTGGAACGAACGCGAGTGGTATTTCTACACATTTCGTTTTTCACTTATTTAAATGATTATTCATAAACAGTCAATTGTTTCTTGTACAGCCAGGCTTCAAATGTCTGCAGCGATGGCAAACAAACAAACGCGCAAATTCAAAATTCACTGAATTTGCAAGAATCGAATTGACTTCGTAGGATGATAGGTTCCATTGAAATGAGTTGTCCTAGTGAGTCTGCCTTTGCAGTCAAGGCCACAATGTAGGGGACCTCATGATAGCTTTGGATATAATTATAATTATAGTCCTGTGTATTCGGAACTTCACGCCACATAGAATATCGCTGCTCCGATTTCTCAATGCCGGCAAGATCACTCGCTGTCAGCTAAGTGGGGCCATTCTCTCAGGGAAGAACGGCTGAAGACTGTTGACAGAGAGAGCAGTTCCCACAAGGGGAGAAGTCTGGATTCTGCTTCAAAAAATGTCCTATGTGTGCCTGAAGGGTAAAGAGGTGCGTGTATGTGTAGGGGGCGGGGGGGGGGGGGGGAGCAGGTTTGGAGGCGGTGTGTGTGTGTGTGTGTGTGTGTGTGTGTGTGTGTGTGTGTGTGTGTCTAGTGTGATCAAATTTCATACAATGATAAAGGGTGATGAAGCCTTTCGAGTCATCTCCTGCATGAAGACACCCCCAAATGGTAAACGTCACGAATCAGGAAGATAAAAAGTGGAAGCCCCACAACACTCATGAACCAGCCGCAACTTTTCGGTTTATTATAAACACTTTTCAAGCACCAACACCGGCCCATTGACAAAACAAACAGCGTAGAATTCTGTGGCTGTGAAACTGAAATTAGTTCAATGGAAAAAGAGTTCAATGAAAAATACAAGTTCACTGAGGGATGGGGGAATGGAGGGGAAATGAAGGGGGAATGGGGGGGAAATGGAAGGGGAAATGGATGGGGGAATGGAGGGGGGGGGAGGGGTAGGAAAGGCATGGAGAAAAAAAAGAGGGGGGAGGGGAGGAGGAGGAGTGTGTAGGGTGGAAAACAAAGCGTGAGAAGTGAACGGATGGTGGTCAACTGAGGGTGGGGGGGGGGGGGGGGGGGGGGGGGAATAAAAACAACAATGATCATAATAACAATACTACACAATAGCATTATTATTTCCATAACCTCTACTACCATTATCACAAGCAACTAAGTCTCACTAGATAAAGGAGGGTAGTAAGGATATTGAAAGAGGAGGGGGAGACGGGATGGGGGAGGGAAGGGAGGGGAATGGGGTGGAGGCTAGAGGTGAGGCCTGAGAAGGAAATAGAGAGCCCACCTCCCCCTCCCCCTCCCCCTGTCTCTCTCTCTCTCTCTCTCTCTCTCCCCCCCCCCGCCCACCCCCCCCCCCCCCAACACACACACACACACACACACACACACACGCACGCACGCACGCGTGCACAAAGCGTTACAACGTTCTGGACTCGCAGCACGTGGTAGTGGGTGTAATAGTGGTGAAGGGGTGGAGAATGGAGATGGGGCACTTAGCAAGCTAACAACAGGCCCAAGTCAACCCCTCTCCCCCCCCCCCCCTCCTCCACCCCACCCCCCCCCTTCCCTCCCTCTCTCCCCGTCCAGCTTGTTTTCCTCAGTTTTTCAAGGTCCACGCCAGGTTAGCCATTGTCTGGCGACACTCACAGCAAGCGTACTATCTGTGCCATACTCTGGCGACACTCACAGCAAGGCGTACTATCTGTGCCATTGTCTGGCGACACTCAGGCGTACTATCTGCGCCATTGTCTGGCGACACTCACAGCAAGGCGTACTATCTGTCACCCGTATTGTCTGGCGACACTCACAGCAAGGCGTACTATCTGTGCCATTGTCTGGCGACACTCACAGCAAGGCGTACTATCTGTGCCATTGTCTGGCGACACTCACAGCAAGGCGTACTATCTGTGCCATTGTCTGGCGACACTCACAGCAAGGCGTACTATCTGTGCCATTGTCTGGCGACACTCACAGCAAGGCGTACTATCTGTGCCATTGTCTGGCAACACTCACAGCAAGGCGTACTATCTGTGCCATTGTCTGGCGACACTCACAGCAAGGCGTACTATCTGTGCCATTGTCTGGCAACACTCACAGCAAGGCGTACTATCTGTGCCATTGTCTGGCGACACTCAGACCAAGACGTACTATCTGTGCCATTGTCTGGCGACACTCAGACCAAGGCGTACTATCTGTGCCATTGTCTGGCGACACTCACAGCAAGGCGTACTATCTGTGCCATTGTCTGGCGACACTCACACCAAGGCGTACTATCTGCGCCATTGTCTGGCGACACTCACAGCAAGGCGTACTATCTGCGCCATTGTCTGGCGACACTCACAGCAAGGCGTACTATCTGCGCCATTGTCTGGCGACACAAGGCACATTGCAAGGCGTATTACTATCTGTGCCATTGTCTGGCGACACTCACAGCAAGGCGTACTACCTTTGCTCGCAGCGAGTGATCAAGGGTCGTTGTCAGTGGCGATGATGGTGAGGGTGTTGGGTGAGTGAGGGTGGAGAAGGGGGAGACAATGTGACACTTTGGTCCGTGTCCGCAGCAACGAATGAGGCCGCCAGTCCTTTATCACTCTCAAAGCTACAGGGACAACGTCAACCCTCACAACAACAACAACAACAACAACAACAACAACAAAAATGTGCCCAGTTTATCTCTTCAGAGCTAACCGTCCCTGGCAGTGAGACCACTGCGATGTTTTGTTTACTTTCTGTGCACGCACGATGGGCATGAGCCCCTTTTTATTCACACGTTATCTGCTGGACTTGTCACTCCCAAATCCCTCTGCCCCAACAACAGCGTAAGAACACTGTCAGCAGTCGTGCCCCCTTCGTGACAGCTAGCATTGAAACGATTCAATACACCGAAATTCAAGGACAAAGTCTTCTTTTTCACATTAATAACAGAAAACTTGTTTTCACAGAAGCAAGGCTGTTACCATCTGTTCCAACTGCCCTGTTACTAGCTGACCTCAACCGTAAACCCCACCTCCGACCTTTGCGACAGCTGAGAGGATGCTCATTCCAACAAGAGCTCAGTTCATCTCTCTCTCTCTCTCTCTCTCTCTCTCTCTCTCTCTCTCTCTCTCTCTCTCTCTCTCTCTCTCTCTCTCTCTCTCTCTGCTCTCTATGTGAGTGTGTGTGTTTGTGTACTTCCCCCCATCCCCCCCCCCCCCCTCTCTCCTCTCTCTCTCTCTCTCTCTCTCTCTCTCTCTCTCTCTCTCTCTCTCTCTCTCTCTCTGTGTGTGTGTGTGCACAGGCACACACACACACACACACACACACACACACACACACACACATGCATTAGAACCCAGTTTCGCCCAGGTTCCCATTCCCCTCCACAATCCGACCCCCCCCCCCTCCTCCTCCCCCCCCCCCTTCCCCCCGCCATTCAGTGACCTCATCTCTCTCTGTCACTCTTCCTTCCCAAAAGGTAAGCAGTAGCAGGACATCTTCAATGCATTTCTGCTGGGCCATTCGGTGAGGTAAGCAGCATTCGTTTGGAGTTATGGGCCTGCATGAACTTCATCATGGCAGCAAGAGTTACCCTTCCTGTTCATTATAATTTGAAGCAGAAGCAGTTTTACTTCTGGTGCTGCCACGTCCGCGAACTCTCCCAATCTCTAACCCCCCCCCCCCCCCCCCCCCCCCTCCACTGTCCCTCTCTCTCTCTCCCCCCCCCTCTCATGCTTGTTTGTGTGTGTACACATACACGTGTAGATAGATAGATAGAAAGGTTAGATAGAAAACAACAATCTTTGTGCTGTTGAGACACCTGTAAGAGCGAGCTCTCCTGATCATGACATTAGCGCTCGTGATAAGATCTGCTGTTTTCCTGCCCGAGGACAGGACCGAACACTGCGTTAACAGAGAGAGAGGAGGGGTGTGTGTATGTGTGTGTGTGTGTGTGTGTGTGGTGTGTGTGTGTGTGTGTGTGTGTGTGTGTGTGTGTGTGTGTGTGTGCGTGTGTGTGTGACACTTTGTTCTCTGTGAAGGTGAAGAGGCAAAGCCAGACAGTCCTCTTTGCAAAGATCTCGCCAAGTCGGAGGCATCGCTTGCTTTCCATGCTGCAGGAATCTAGAATATCCATCTTCTCCTCCCTCTCCAGGTCCAGGTGTTTTGTGCGTGCGTGTATGTGTTTGTGTGTTCCAACTGGGAAGTGGGGGAGGGGGAGGGGGCGAGAAATGGCAGGTGAGTCTAGTATTTGAATAGATCTGCCCGAGGCATCAGATAGATCTGTCAGCTAGATCTAGTAAACGGAATTTAGACAGCTGTCTGATAATTCAGTGGCAGACCTACAGTTCACAATCTGAAGTAGGTCTTTGTGATGAATCTAAAGGTGCAGTTCACAATGTTAGATGTTGATCAAGTCAGTCCTACAGTTAAAAGTGTTCAGATAAGTGTGTAGTGAGTTTAGTGTTTTAGTTCAAAAAGTGTCAAAGGATCTGTCTAATGAATTTAGTGGTCGAGTTGATTAGTCTAACAGTTTTTAGGTAGCTCAATTTCCATAATTTAGTGGTATCATAGACAGTATCTAAATAGATATGTCAGGCAAATCTATGGAGGTATGGTACAGCAATGTTTGTCTGTCTGATGAATTCAGTGGTATAGATAACGACGTCCAAACGTGAATTCCGTGGTATAATTAACACAACATTGAAATAGATCTCTGTTGTGAATTCAGTGACAGTTGTGAGGAGACAACTGCCAGCCACACCATCCTCTACTAAACTCTCCCCCCCCCCCCCCCCCCCCCCCCCCCCCCCCCCCCCAAATCCACCTTCGTTCTCTCTCTCTCTCTCTTGTTTTACAAACTGCAATCACAGTTATCAGTTGAAGTCATTTTTCATCGCCCACCTTCAGCCCCTCAGCCCCCTCCTCCTCTATTCTTGGCTCAGGGGGGCTAACGTCAGATACAGGGCAGGCCGATGTTTGCCCCGTGATTGACGACAAAGGAGTTGAGAATGTTGACGTCATTGCATTGCAGCTGCCAGTTCTCCATACCCTTCCTCCCTCTGCTTGGCACGAGAGGGTGAAGAACTCTGTCCTCCTTCCCCTCCACTTCAGAGAAGCCGCCCACCTCCCCATCACCCTTAGCGTCCACACAGGAATGAGGGTCATGTGATACAGGCTGTTGATGTGTACTGCAAGCACAGGGGAATGCCCATGCCTGCATGGCTCACACAGGGGCACACCTTGTGGTTCGTTTATTGGCAGACATGCCGACGAAAGTCCACGTACTGTCCTCCCTGATTTCAATTATATCATCTCACACTGCAGGTGATGGGGGATGATCGTACCAATCCAGATCCCCCCCCCCCCCCCCCCCTCCCCTTCAGATTACCAAACTGACCCCACTCATCTCTTCTTTCTGTAATGGTATTATTGGCTGTCATGGTTCTCTGACAGCCTGTCAATCAGACAGGCTTCAGAGACTGGATGTGTAGCTTAGCACACAATAAGGGAAAAGCAAGTCTCCTCACTTCACTGCTCCACTAAAGGCTGTGGGACTGACCACCAGTGAACCTACAAAGGCTGAACCAGTGACAAAAGGCTGTAGGACTGACCACCAGTGAACCAACAAAGGCTGTAGAACTGACCACCACCAGTGAACAACAAAGGCTGTAGAACTGACCACCAGTGAACCAACAAAGGCTGTAGGACTGACCACCACCAGTGAACCAACAAAGGGCTGTAGGACTGACCACCCAGTGAACCAACAAAGGCTGTAGACTGACCCACCAGTGAAGTGAACAAAGGGCTGTAGGACTGACCACCACCAGTGAACCAACAAAGGCTGTAGGACTGACCACCACCAGTGAACCAACAAAGGCTGTAGGACTGACCACCACCAGTGAACCAAACAAAGGCTGTAGGACTGACCACCACCAGTGAACCAACAAAGGCTGTAGGACTGACCACCACCAGTGAACCAACAAAGGCTGTAGGACTGACCACCACCACAGTGAACCAACAAAGGCTGTAGGACTGACCACCACCAGTGAACCAACAAAGGCTGTAGGACTGACCACCAGTGAACCAACAAAGGCTGTAGGACTGACCACCACCAGTGAACCAACAAAAAGGCTGTAGGACTGACCACCACCAGTGAACCAACAAAGGCTGTAGGACTGACCACCACCAGTGAACCAACAAAGGCTGTAGGACTGACCACCACCAGTGAACCAACAAAGGCTGTAGGACTGACCACCACCAGTGAACCAACAAAGGCTGTAGGACTGACCACCAGTGAACCAACAAAGGCTGTAGGACTGACCACCACCAGTGAACCAACAAAGGCTGTAGGACTGACCACCACCAGTGAACCAACAAAGGCTGTAGGACTGACCACCACCAGTGAACCAACAAAGGCTGTAGGACTGACCACCACCAGTGAACCAACAAAGGCTGTAGGACTGACCACCACCCAGTGAACCAACAAAGGCTGTAGGACTGACCACCACCAGTGAACCAACAAAGGCTGTAGGACTGACCACCAGTGAACCAACAAAGGCTGTAGGACTGACCACCACCAGTGAACCAACAAAGGCTGTGAGCTGTAGCTGACCACCACCAGTGAACCAACAAAGGCTGTAGGACTGACCACCACCAGTGAACAACAAAAAGACTGTAGGACTGACCACCAGTGAACCAACAAAGGCTGTAGGACTGACCACCAGTGAACCAACAAAGACTGTAGGACTGACCACCAGTGAACCAACAAAGACTGTAGGACTGACCACCAGGGAACCAACAAAGGCTGTAGGACTGACCACCAGTGAACCAACAAAGGCTGTAGGACTGATCACCACCAGTGAACCAACAAAGGACGCTGGTGTCTGCCAGAAAGGGGAATGTTCACCTCTCCTACTCTGAGGTCGTGTCAGATTTCACTGATCAACCTAGAAGAACTGTAAGTTAAAACTAAGTTTCCGAGTCTTGAGGCTATGCGTTGCTTGTATGTATGTCACATGTTTTAACAGAATATCTTCATGCCAGTACTTGGTGATGTCTATCAAAATGATGAATGATTCTACTGTAATAGTTGAATTTTTGCCGCAACTTTGTAAAAACTGTTAAGATGCTTGATTAACATTCTATTTTTAACAGTATAACTTTTTGCCAGCATTCAGTATTATCAGTTCAGATGATCACTTAATGCTGCTTTTTGATAGGATACCAGTACGCCTCTACTGGGTGAAAACTGTTAAGATGATTTATGAGTACTGTTGATTGTCTTAATGCTTTGTAGTAGGTGACTCTAATTCACATGTGTACTTGGACTAAGTGTATTCCCATACCTAGTTGCTTCAGATGAGTTTCTAATTGAAATGGAACAGTTGTTTGCCTTCAATTGTTTATCATTTTCTTACTGTCTGCTACCACTTGTTGAAATCCACTCAACATCTGTGTGAAGAATTAAAGTGGACACTAAAAATTATAGCAGATATATGTATACTAGTCAAATCCTTTGCTGGCGGAGATCTCACACATTTACTGAAAGCCAGAGGGCAGGAGTGAAGACTTGTCATCCCAGACTGTCAGCTACTTAACTGCAAACTAGGTTCTGTCCTGTGAACACATCCCGCCATCCCAGACGTCAGCTACTTAACTACAAACAAGATTCTGTCCTGTGAACACATCCTGCCATCCCAGACTCTCAGCTACTTAACTACAAACAAGATTCTGTCCTGTGAACACATCCTGCCATCCCAGACTCAGCTACTTAACTACAAACAAGATTCTGTCCTGTGAACACATCCCGCCATCCCAGACTGTCAGCTACTTAACTACAAACAAGATTCTGTCCTGTGAACACATCCTGCCATCCCAGACTCTCAGCTACTTAACTACAAACAAGATTCTGTCCTGTGAACACATCCTGGGTTCCTGGACTTCCAAGGATTCCTGCAACTGGCCCAGCACAGGATCCAGAATTGATATTACCATGTGACCAAGCAGATCGACATTACCATGTGACCAAGCAGATTGACATTACCATGTGACCAAGCAGATTGACATTACCACGTGACCAAGCAGATCGACATTACCATGTGAACAAGCAGATTGACATTACCATGTGACCAAGCAGATTACCATGTGACCAAGCAGATTGACATTACCATGTGACCAAGCAGATCGACATTACCATGTGACCAAGCAGATTGACATTACCATGTGATCAAGCAGATTGACATTACCATGTGACCAAGCAGATTACTATGTGACCAAGCAGATTGACATTACCATGTGACCAAGCAGATCGACATTACCATGTGACCAAGCAGATCGACATTACCATGTGACCGAGCAGATCGACATTACCATGTGTGACCGAGCAGATCGACATTACCATGTGACCAAGCAGATTGACATTACCATGTGACCAAGCAGATTGACATTACCATGTGACCAAGCAGATTCAAAGCGGATCAGCCTGCTGAAAGAGAAGGTGGACCATTCACCAGCAACCAGAGAGAGAGAGAGATCCACACACTCTCCAGCTAAAATGCTAAGTGCTGGGAGCAACCAGAGAAAGATCCACACACCTCTCCAGCTAAAATGCTAAGTGCTGGGAAAATCCCAGGACATCAGCTCAAGTTCGAAACATCCCCTCTCATTATGATGAGGTAGCGTTGGCAAGAGCCCAGAAGAAGACTGATTTGACTTCTTAAGTCCTGTTCATTTGTATATTTCCCTCTGTATACACAAGTAAAGTTGGTATGTGAAAGTACACTTAACTTGTGTCAGCTCTTTGTTGTTCATGCATTATTTCATGTTGGAACTCCTCTCAAATGTTGTCCCTGGGAGCTACAAGCACTTTTAAGTGCACAAGCCGAAGGAGAATTACTCCTGAGTTACGCTTGAGTATTTGTAACAGTCCTGAGAAAAAAAATTAAGATTTCTTTCGATGACTAGTACTGGAAAGTCACTCCTTCCATCACTAGTAAGAGAAAGCGCAGAGGTAAAATTTTAACATGTAGATTACTGTATAACTCCCACAGAGAAAAGTTTGAGAGTCGTTCCCCTGGAGGGCCACGCCTGCCACTCCTACAGGTCACAATAGTTCACAGTGTATAGAGGTCATGCACTTTGAGGTGTAGTAAACAGTCTAGAGGTCATGCACTTTGAGGTGTAGTAAACAGTCGTAAGAATCGTCTCACTGGTGAAAATGTAGGTTCAGTAACAGTGTTGGAATTGATCTGCGTCTGCGTTTAGTCATATGACACAGCAATATCTAGATAAAACTGTCTGGTCTGTTCGATGCCATGTTAACAGCGTCAGTCTAATAGCAATATCTAGATAGAACTGTCTGGTCAGTTGGATGCCATGTTAACAGCATCAGTCTAATAGCAATATCTAGATAGAACTGTCTGGTCAATTGGATGCCATGTTAACAGGGTTTAGTCTTCAGGTCTGTCTGACGATTTAGTTGTAGTAAAGTGCAGCAGAATATTTTGTCTGATTAATTTAGGGCTATAATGAATAGTTTTTAAATAGAGCTGTATGATGAATTTAGTGGTAAAAGTAATAGTATTCGTTAGATCTGTCTGAAGAAGGTAATGGAATGATTAACAGTCAGATACATTTATGTGATGAATTTCTGGAAGAGTTAGGCCTCACCATGTTAAGAAGGTAATGGAATTATTAACAGTCAGATACATTTATGTGATGAATTGGTGGAAGAATTAGGCCTCACCATGTTAAGAAGGTAATGGAATTATCAATAGTCAGTTAGATTTATGCGATGAATGCTGGGAAGAGTTAGGCCTAACCATGTTTAGCTGACATGAATTGCTGGAAGAGTTAGGCCTAACCATGTTTAGCTGACATGAATTACTGGAAGAGTTAGGCCTAACCATGTTTAGCTGACATGAATTGCTGGAAGAGTTAGGCCCCAACCATGTTTAGCTGACATGAATTGCTGGAAGAGTTAGGCCTAACCATGTTTAGCTGACATGAATTACTGGAAGAGTTAGGCCTAACCATGTTTAGCTGACATGAATTGCATGTTTAGCTGACATGAATTGCTGGAAGAGTTAGGCCTAACCATGTTTGAGCTGACATGAATTGCTGGAAGAAGTTTAGGCCTAACCATGCTTTAGCTGACATGAATTGCTGGAAGAGTTAGGCCTAACCATGTTTAGCTGACATGAATTGCTGGAAGAGTTAGGCCTAACCATGTTTAGCTGACATGTCTGATGAATTCAGCGATGCAGTTTTATAACCTTGTCTATTGTGTGATTTTCGTTTGTATGTTTGGTGGTTGTTTTTCAGACCTGACACTAATGTCACTTGAAGTGTTGGGTTTTCGCTTTGTTTATGCGTTATGAGTCTTTGTTTTGGGTTTTTCTCTTTGTTTATGCGTTGTGTTTCTTTGTTTTCCATGCTTAAGAGCTTGCAGTCCTGCTACGTATACAACTTCCAATAGCAATGCTTTCTCTGTTTTGGCTCAGCAACACGGCGGCCTGTGTGGAGAGTGCCAAGGATCAGCCGGCTCCCCTTTCTGCACTCTGGTCCCTAGGGCAGCGTTCAGCTTCAGTACGACGGAAACCTTTTTGTATTCCTCAAAAAACCCATCGACCCGTGGGCCATCCAAGCGGTCATCCATAACTGGTTCCGTGCGAAACAAAAACCCCTTTTGCTTGCACCTTTCAGACGTTTGCTTAGAAAGGCGGGAGACTCATCGAGCAGATTTAAGGGTAAAACCCGTCTCAACATGCTCCCAAGGACGTCTGTGCCGGAAGGGTTTCCTGCGGCCAGAGATATCTTGCATGAGCCTCACAAAGATCATTTTGCTTCTGTGTTAAGCCATGAACAAAAAGAGATCATGGACAAGCATTGTCAGAAAACAGTGCCTGAGCAACAGGTCTGGGAAGCATCTCTTCTCCTGCTCAGGAAAACAGCACTACGGAGAGTGGTCCTTCCACCTACCTGCAGTACGTCAAAAGTTTCACATCCAGTCTTATGAACAGTTCTGCAACACGTGTAGAGTCAGAGGTGGATTTTCCGCAGTCCCCGGACATTCTCAGTCCAGAGTGTGGAGACAGCTCTGTAGACTTGTGTCACATCTCTGTGCAGCTTGAGGACATGCCTAAAGTCTTAACTCTTGTTGACAGTGTGAGAGAGAAGATGGGTTCATTCCAGATCAGGATTCCACTGTCAAGAGCCGTGTCCCAACAACATCTGATTTAGGCTTCACTCATTCTGTTCTGGCACCAGACACTGCTAGCCAGTCTGTGGCTGTCGACAGGCCTTTGGGTGGTGCTGAACCAGGAACTGATAGTACATCTTTGGTTGTTTCCCAACAGGAAACAATTAGCAAACCATCAGTATCCAAATCAGGAACTGGCAGCAAACCTTCGACTGTTCCCAAATCAAAAACTGTCAGCAAGCCTCCAGTTGTTCCCAGTTCAAAGACTGGAGGCAAATCTTCGATTGTTTCCAAGCCTAAAACTATCAGCAAATCTCTGGTTGTTACTAAACCAAAACCTGCAAGCAAATCGTCGGTTGTTTCCAAACCAGAAATTCCCAGCAAACTTTTGATTGATCCCAAACCTGAAACTACTGGCGAGCCTTCCATTGTTCATAAACCAGGAAATGCTGACAGACCCCCGGACTTCCCTCAGCCTCATCCTGTAGACATGAACCGGACAGTCCCTCAGCCTCATCCTGTAGACATGAACCGGACAGTCCCTCGGCCTCATCCTGCAGACATGAACCGGACAGTCCCTCATCCTCATCCTTTAGACATGAACCAGACAGTCCCAGATGCCGCTGCTCAGGACAATGTCAACTCCCAATTGAATCAGCCTGCTCCGGAACATGCCTCTGGCACCATGTTGTTCAGCCCTTCACTGACTCCCGCCCTCTCCACAGACAACATGGACAATACAGCCGGAGTGGAAAGGAAGAGCTTTATATGCTGCGGGAAAACGGTCAGCAAGAACCGGCTCATGGACAACACGACAATGGCGATGCTGGTCATCTGTCTGACTTTTCTTGTGAGCTACGCCCCGGCCGTGACCCTCCTGACGGCAGGGGTGATCGGAAAACCGACAACTCCCACTTGTTGGAGGACTGTACAACTTCTTCCTCAAAATGTCTTTCATCCAGAATGCTGCCCATCCCGTGATTTACTTTTGTTTCAACCATCGTTTCCAAGAGCATGTCAGGAGACAGTTCTCGCAAGTGCTGAGGTGGTTTTCATGCACGTGATGATCATACAAGTGCTCTCTTGTCTTCCACAGTGTCAAACAACGTTCTAAGGCTGGCAGCAGTCTTTGAAAAGGATCAACTCGAGCGGGGGATGAAAAGAGGCTTCGTTCTCGGTTTGACTTTGTTGTGTTGTTGTTGTTGTGTTTTGTTGGCTTGCTTGCTTGTGTGCTGGGGTGGTTGTCAGTGTGCAAGAGCAAGCGAGTCATTGGCTGCAGACAAACAGTGTTGGTGGCAGGATCCACAGGGAAGTGTACAAGAAGTCACAAATGAAATAGGTCGGTCAAACACGCTGAACATCAATACAAACTGTACATCAATATAAACACGCTGAACATCGAAACAAACTATATATCGGGACAAACACGCTGAACATCGAAACAAACTATATATCTATACAAACACGTTGAACATCAATACAAACTATATATCGGGAAAACACAACACGCTGAACATCAATACACACAATATATCTATACAAACACGCTGAACATCAATACAAACTATACATCAATACAAACACGCTGAACATCAATACAAACTATATATCTATCTATACAAACACGCAGAACATCAATACGCACTATATATCTATACAAACACGCTGAACATCAATACAAACTATATATCTATACAAAACACGTTGAACATCAATACACACTATATATCAATACAAAGACGCTGACATCAATACACACTATATATCAATACAAACACGCTGAACATCAATACAAACTGAACATCAATACACAGTATATATCTATACAAACACGCTGAACATCAATACATACTATATATCTGTACAAAGACGCTTTGTACATCAATACACACTATATATCGGGGCAAACACGCTGAACATCAATACACACTATATATCGGGGCAAACACGCTGAACATCGATACAACACTCGCAACACAGTGTACACAATACAAGTACAGAGTACACCAAAACATGCACACTGGACAGTAACAGAGTACACCAACACACATACTGTGCATCAACACAAGCACATTTCACATCAATTCTAGCCCAATGTACACAACACAAACACAGTATATCACCAACAGAACAGAAATATTAATGCAAAAACAACTTAAGAACACAAATATTAATACAAACACACCTTGCATCATCATTACACAGTGTACATCAACCTAAACACATAGTATATCAACACAATCACACGGAACATTAATATAAATAGTATGACCATGAATTCAAACACGCTTTATATATCAGTACTAATACATTTTGCTTCGACACAAATAGCTTCAATACAAACGCATCGAACATTAACACAAGCACATTGTGCGTTAATACCAATGTACTAAACATCGACAGAAATACATTGTACACCAACATGGACGAACAGTGTTTCAATACAAACACATCGTACATTAACACAAACATAACGAACATTGATATAAACACATATTTTTCGTCAACACAAACGCACTGAACATCAACAGAAAACACAGGACACAGAGACATAGTCTCCTGATCCACAAACTACACCATTATGGAGTCGGTGGCAACATCAATGGGTGGATTGAGAGCTTCCTCAGCGATAGGAGACAAGCAGTAGTCATAGCAGTTTCAGAGTTGGCAGATGTCAGATCCGTGGTGTCACAAGGATCGGTGCTTGGACCGTGTCGTTTTCTGGCCTATGTTAATGATTTGCCAGATCAGCTGACCTCACTGACTCGCCTGTTTGCAGACGACACTGCAGTCTATAGACTCGTCACGTCAAACCAGGACCAGTCCCAACTACAACAAGACCTCCAGATACTTCAACAGTGGGAGAAGAGATGGGACATGGAGTTCCATCCTGGGAAGTGTACAACTCTGCCGGTGACAAAAAAAGAGGCAACCACTGTCCAGCAAATACCATCTACATGGACATACTCTCGATGTGGTTACTTCTGTAAAGTACCTTGAAGTCACCATCACGGACGACCTTAGCTGGGACAAACATATAAATAGTATCTGCATAAAGGCCAACAAGACCCTTGGCTTCCTCAGGCGTAACCTCGAGATCAGCGCCACTCAGCTAAAGGCCACAGCCTACAAAGCCGTGGTACAACCCACGCTGGAATATGCCTGCACTGTGTGACCCTACATGACGACTAACGAGGACAAGCTGGAATCAGTCCAAAGGAGGGCTGCACGCTTTGTCACAGGACGTTACCACAACTCCTCTAATGTCAGCAGCCTCATCAAGCAACTAGACTGGCACCCCCCCCCCCCCCCCCCCCCTAAAGCAGCGAAGGAAGATCACCAGGTTGGCCATGATGTTTAAAATTATGCATGGCATGGTCTGCATGGATAGATCCCAGCTGATTCATGCTCCAACCCGACAGCGTAGAGGACATGATCATCAGTTCAAACAACCACAGTGCCGAACTTTGTACCGACAGGGGTCCTTTTACCCACGTACCATAAAGGACTAGAACGCCCTGCCCTTCTTCAGTTCTTCAGGCAGCTGCGCCTGACACGTTTGTGTCAGAATAGTCAACATGATGACTGACAACGTTTATGGATGAAGATGAAGACATTGAATATCAGCACAAACACACTGAATATGCGCACAAACACAGTGAACATGACTACAAACACTCTGTACATCAACACAAACACACCATACACGCAACACTAGGACGCCATGGCTTACTGTTCTCCAAAAGTTGGAATAGGGTTAAAGTTCGATGAAATGTGTCAGTTTGCTTTGTATGGTTTCAATGCAAGACAAATTGGAGGAAGGGGTCGGCTCTACTTAAACGTTTCATAGAACAGAGTGATCAAAGAAATTTGGAGGAAAAGAAGAAATATTTGACCAAGTTAAACCAACACCTAGCTCAGACTGGCATTGATGATGAAATTACAGCATCTGAACTGGATGACGCAATAGCTAGATGCACTAAGGCTAGTGCACCGGGTCCACACAGAGTACGGTATGCAGATATCAAACAACTCTCAGAAGAGGAGAGAGTCCAGCTCTTCAGCCTCTACCAGGAGAGTTTCGATAAAGGTGTTGTCCCAGAAGACTAGGCACACAGCTACCTGAAAGCTTTACAAAACCAGGAAAAGATCATTATCAGCTAAATGGCTACCGCAATCTCACTACGCAAAATATAGCAGGAAAGTTCATGGAACGAATCACAGCAAGAAAACTCACAAGAGATCTTGAAAGTCGACAAATCCTCCCTTCAAAAAAAGGGAGGCTACAGAACAGGTGCAAGTACATGGGAAAATGCGGCCGCTTTTACCTGTGAAGTATATGAAGGATGCCAAAGAAAGGAAGAAACACTAGCTGTTGCAATAGATCTGGAAAACGCATACAACAAAGTCCAGTTCTCGCTTCTAATGGAACTACTCCTTGACTATGGAGTCAGTAAGACACTTACACGATGGATAGCAGCGGCACTTCAGGAGCGGAACCGTCATCCTACGATTTGGAGATTGGACGTCCGAGCCTCATAAACTTTCAGTGGGATTACCTCAAGGTTCTCCTCTCCCCCCTGTTTTGTACAATGTTTACACTAAAGGCCTTGCAAACCTCAACAGAAACGGAACTGCTCGAGTGTTGACACTAGCAGATGATGGTCTGTTTATAAAACAGCAAAGAATGCTGAAGAAAGAACGAAAGCAGTTCAGCAACACTTGGACAACATTGCTCAATGGTGTCAAGAAACTGGATCGTCCATCAATCCTGCAAAAAAAAGGCCAGACATTAGTCTGCACTCTCAACAAAAGGACATCAGGACAAGTATCTTCGCCAGTTTCCTTCAGTGGAGTACCAATTGCACAGAATGCTAACCTTTAGAAAGCATGTTGAGAATATTGTTCTTAAATGCAAAAAAAGGCCTATCTGCCATGAAAGCAATGCAGCTAAAGGCATTGAACAGCGCCATCTCTACCGACTGTATCACGCGCTTCTACTCAGTGTGATTGATTATGATTCCAACTGCAACCTTCTCAAATTAGAAAGAATTGAAAATGAAGCAATGAGATTGATCCTGGGAATAAAGAAAAGGACAAAACAGTTCAAACTATGCGATACCTGCTCGACCTTCCTTCAATGCAGACAAGACACAAGCTAGAACAGGTGAAGGCATATTTCAGGCGCACTTGAAAATCCCCAAAACCCACTTCATGCAGCAGTCAAGGAAACAAAAGGCACTCGGCTAGGACGTGGAAAAACATGGATGGGACAGGCAGAAAATAGCATGCAGCTTGTGTGCCAGTTAGCAGAACTCAAAGAAACCAAGGAATGGGAGAAGTATCCAGACCACTGGAAACATCTCTACCAAATTCCCATCGCTCGAGAATTTGGAGACATTGTCGAGAATGGCCAGAAGGTAAAACCAACGCAGAAATTCAGATGCAGGTAGAAGACCTTTGCACAAAAGATGATATTGTAATATACACTGACGGTTCTGTCACCAAGGTAAGTCAGGCTGGGGACACACAGTGAAGCAAAATGGCCAAACTATCCAAGAAGACAATGGTGCGCACAGTTTAACAACTTCAAGTCTAACAATGGAGGTAGAAGCAGTGACACAAGCACTCCACTGGCTTTCATCTACAAGCCAGTTTCAAACTCAATAAGCTATGATACCGACTGACTCCATGAACCTACTTCAGAAAGTGAAAAGTGGAATGGGAAGCCCTGCTTGGAATGAACTAATGTGCAGCCTTCCATTGGACAGACTCATATGGATGTACTGCCCTGGACATGCTGGAGTTAAAGGAAACGAGAGAGCAGACACACTGGCTGGCAAGGCAACGATAAGAACTAGATAACAGCTCGGCCGATCTGATGTGTGATAAGAAATCTGAAGAATCACTTAAGCAAAGAAGAGCAAAGTCACTATACCATAGACCATCTTTCAGATCTGAACGTCGAGAGAGGAAGTGGCCGCATATCCAGACTTAAGGTAAGAACAAGAAACATCACCAACCAACCAAACATTTGAATAATCTCAAGGCCAACACTGTGAGGACTCCTAGAGATCATATTGGAAAAAAAAAACTCTCCTAGGCCTTTCCATAACAGACACAAATGATCAAACTGAGATAAGACTTTGAATCTCTCAGGACCCCCAGTGCATACTGTAGAAGTGAGCGCGCTGGTGTGTGTTCATCAGTGGGGTGATGCCAGTGTGTTAATTAGAGTCCACGGACGTGAGTGTGCAAGCACTGGGGTGTGAGTGTGTGTGTGTGTGTGTGTGTGTGTGTGTGTGTGTGTGTGTGTGTGTGTGTGTGTGTGAGGGGGTTGAGGAGGAGTTATTGTTCTTATTGTGTGTGTATGTAGCGCGCACGCACACACACACACACACACACACACACACGCGCACGCACACACACACACACACACACACACACACACACGCGTGCGCGTGTACATATGCTGTCTTTTGATGGTCATGTTCTTGTTCTGGATCCTAAGTCATCTTCAGAACATTCACACACACACACACACACACACACACACACACACACACACACACACACACACACACACACACCACACACACACACACACACACAACGTACGCGCATACACACACACACACACACACACGCACACACATGCATGCATGCGCACGTCCACACACACACACACACACACATACATGCATACACATGAACACACAAACACATACACACACATACACATGCACACACGCCCCCCCCCCCCCCCCCCCCCCCCCCACCCATATATATATATATATATATATATACAAATTCATACACAAAGCTTCTCTTATGTCTCAGATTATAGAAATACACCACATAAGCCTTCATATCTGCAGTGGTAGATGATTCTGCACAACTGACAGTATGTGCTTGAGTGGGTGAATGGGGAATAAATAAATGCTTCTCAAAATGAACCTTCAGCAAGCTTATAGTCTCCAAAGTGGGAGACCATCTCCAATGGGGAGAAAGCTCACTAACATATAACTCCTGGTCAGATACCGGTATTTCGAACCTGATTGTTTCTCCTCAGTGACCGCGGAAAGTGGTAATTTGACTCCTCTGCCTTTTTGGTTTTAAGAAGAATGCTATACCAGGTATAGCATTCTTCTTAAAACCAAAACAGGCAGAGGGATCAAATTACCACTTTCCGCGGTCACTGAGGAGAAACACATCAGGTTTCGAAATACCGGTATCTGACCAGGAGTTATATGTTAGTGAGCTTTCTCCCCATTGGAGATGGTCTCCCACTTTGGAGACTATAAGCTTGCTGAAGGTTCATTTTGAGAAGCAATTTATTAATTCCCCATTCACCACACTCAAGCACATACTGTCAGTTAGGCAGAATCATCTACCACTGCAGATATGAAGGCTTATCACCCCCTATTTCTATAATCTGAGACATAAGAGCAAGCTTTGTTTATAATTCAATATTTCTTGCAGTCATTGCAACACCTAGCTGCTCTGTAAGTTGCTGGAATGGTGCTCGGTACTTATCCTTGGAATTTATTGTTTCATTATATATATATATAAAATGTATATATATATATATGTGTGTATATATTTTTATATATATATATATATATATATATATATATATATATATATATATATATATATATGCAGATACGTGTGTGTACTCACACAAACCCACGAATCACACATACACACATACACATGCACATGCATTTCTGCACAGGCACACACACGTAGAGAGGGTTACATGAAGGCACCACACACACACACACACACACACACACACACACATACGTGCGCGCACATGTACATACACAAGCGTGCACACATGCATGGAGGCACAAACACATACACACACATGTGTGCACAAGCAGATACAGACACACACATGCGCACACGCACACACATAGGCTCGTTTCCACACATCCATACACACTCATGTGTACATTCACTACACACGCATACAAAAAAAGAAAAAGAAAAAGAGGTAGAGAAGGCAACCAATGTTAGGTAGGCACTCAAGGTCTGACCAGCGCCTTGGGCTAATGCGTAGGTCAGAGGGTCTGCTAAGTCGTAGCCACGAGACCCTGTTCTTCAATTCTCCATCTTAGTTGTCAATTCATTATCCATCAGCTTAAAATCATGCGTAGTGCGGTCTCAAATATGGCGGTTGTGTTGTAGCGTATATGGACTGGTCCGCACGCAGTGACGCCTCGTTGATGAAACTGAAACCGAAACTGAAACTCAAGGCAGGCATTCAATGGGAGGACCGTCACCTCGCCTTTTTCAATGGGGAGCAGGGAGTGGAGAGGTAGAGAGGGTTTCACTGGGGAGCAGGGAGGGGAGAGGTAGAGAGAGTTTCAATGGGGAGCAGGGAGGGGAGAGGTAGAGAGGGTTTCAATGGGGAGCAGGGAGGGGAGAGGGTTTCATGGGGGCAGGGAGGGGAGAGGGTTTCAATGGGGAGCAGGGAGGGGAGAGGGTTTCACTGGGGAGCAGGGAGGGAGGGGAGAGGGTTTTCAATGGGGGCAGGGAGGGGAGAGGGTTTCAATGGGGAGCAGGGAGGGGAGAGGGTTTTCAATGGGGAGCAGGGAGGGGAGAGGGTTTTCAATGGGGGGCAGGGAGGGGAGAGGTAGAGAGGGTTTCAATGGGGGGCAGGGAGGGGAGAGGGTTTCAATGGGGGGCAGGGAGGGGAGAGGGTTTCAATGGGGGGCAGGGAGGGGAGAGGTAGAGAGAGTTTCAATGGGGAGCAGGGAGGGGAGAGGTAGAGAGGGTTTCAATGGGGAGCAGGGAGGGAGAGGTAGAGAGGGTTTTTTCATGGGGAGCAGGGAGGGGAGAGGTAGAGAGGGTTTCAATGGGGGGCAGGGAGGGGAGAGGGTTTCAATGGGGGGCAGGGAGGGGGAGGTAGAGAGAGGGTTTCAATGGGCGGCAGGGAGGGGAGAGGTAGAGAGAGTTTCAATGGGGAGCAGGGAGGGGAGAGGTAGAGAGGGTTTCAATGGGGAGCAGGGAGGGGAGAGGGTAGAGAGGGTTTCAATGGGGAGCAGGGAGGGGAGAGAGAGAGGGTTTCAATGGGGGGCAGGGGGGAGAGGTAGAGAGGGTTTCAATGGGGGGCAGGGGGAGGGGAGAGGGTTTCAATGGGGGGCAGGGGAGGGAGAGGTAGAGAGAGTTTCAATGGGGAGCAGGGAGGGAGAGAGAGAGGGTTTCAATGGGGAGCAGTGAGGGGAGGAGAGGTAGAGAGAGGTTTCAATGGGGAGCAGGGAGGGGGGTAGAGAGGGTTTCAATGGGGGGGGAGGGAGGGGAGAGGGTTTCAATGGGCGGCAGGGAGGGGAGAGGGTAGAGGGTTTTCAATGGGGAGCAGGGAGGGGAGAGGTAGAGAGGGTTTCAATGGGGAGCAGGGAGGGGAGAGGGTTTTCAATGGGGAGCAGGGAGGGGGAGAGGTAGAGGGGAGGGTTTCAAAGGGGAGCAGGGAGGGGAGAGGTAGAGGGTTTCAATGGGGAGCAGGGAGGGGGAGGAGGTAGAGAGGGTTCAATGGGGAGCAGGGAGGGGAGAGAGGGTTCAATGGGGAGGGGGGAGGGGGGGAGCAGGTAGAGAGGGTTTCAATGGGGGTTTCAATGGGGAGCAGGGAGGGGAGAGGTAGAGAGGGTTTCAATGGGGAGCAGGGAAGGGAGAGGTAGAGAGGGTTTCAATGGGGAGCAGGGAGGGGAGAGGGAGAGGGGTTCCACTGGGGAGGGAGGGGAGAGGGAGAGAGGGTTCAATGGGGAGCAGGGAGGGGAGGGGTAGAGAGGGGTTTCAATGGGGAGGGGGGAGGGGAGAGGGTTTCAACGGGGAGCAGGGAGGGGAGAGGTAGAGAGGGTTTCAATGGGGGGCAGGGGAGGGGAGAGAGAGTCTCAATGGGGGGCAGGGAGGGGAGAGGTAGAGAGGGGGTTCAAATGGGGAACAGGGAGGGGAGAGGTAGAGAGGGTTTCAATGGGGAGCAGGGAGGGGAGAGGTAGAGAGGGTTTCAATGGGGGGCAGGGAGGGGAGAGGGTTTCAATGGGGGGCAGGGAGGGGAGAGGTAGAGAGGGTTTCAATGGGGAGCAGGGAGGGGAGAGGTAGAGAGAGAGTTTCAATGGGGAGCAGGGAGAGGGGAGAGGTAGAGAGGGTTTCAATGGGGGGCAGGGAGGGGAGAGGTAGAGAGGGTTTCAATGGGGGGCAGGGAGGGGAGAGGTAGAGAGGGTTTCAATGGGGAGCAGGGAGGGGAGAGGGTTCAATGGGCGGCAGGGAGGGGAGAGGTAGAGAGGTTTCAATGGGGAGCAGAGCAGTGAGGTGAGAGGAGAGAGGGTTTCAATGGGGGGCAGGGAGGGGAGAGGGTAGAGAGGGTTTCAATGGGGGGCAGGGAGGGGAGAGGGGTTTCAATGGGGAGCAGGGAGGGGAGAGGGTAGAGAGGGTTTCAATGGGGGGCAGGGAGGGGAGAGGGTTTCAATGGGGGGCAGGGAGTGGAGAGGTAGAGAGGGTTTCAATGGGGAGCAGTGAGGTGAGAGGTAGAGAGGGTTTCATGGGGGGCAGGGAGGGGAGAGGTAGAGAGGGGTTTCAATGGGGGGCAGGGAGGGATAGAGGGTTTCAATGGGGGGCAGGGAGGGGAGAGGGGTTTCAATGGGGAGCAGGAGAGGGGAGAGGTAGAGAGGGTTTCAATTGGGGGCAGGGAGGGGAGAGGTAGAGAGGGTTTCAATGGGGGGGCAGGGAGGGAGGAGAGAGGGTTTCAATGGGGGGCAAGGGAGGGGAGAGGTAGAGAGGGTTTCAAATGGGAGAGCAGGGAGGTGAGAGGTAGAGAGGTTTCAAACGGGGAGCAGGGAGGGGAGAGGGTTTCAACGGGGAGCAGGGAGGGGGGAGAGGTAGAGGGTTTCAAAGGGGGAGCAGGGAGGGGAGAGGTAGAGAGGGTTTTTCAATGGGGAGCAGGGAGGGGAGAGGTAGAGAGGGTTTCAATGGGGAGCAGGGAGGGGGAGAGGGTTTCAATGGGGAGCAGGGAGGGGAGAGGTAGAGAGGGTTTTCAATGGGGAGCAGGGAGGGGGAGGGGTAGAGAGGGTTTCAATGGGGAGCAGGGAGGGGAGAGGTAGAGAGGGTTTCAATGGGGAGCAGGGAGGGGAGGGGAGGTAGAGGTAGAGACGGTTCCACTGGGGAGCAGGGAGGGGAGAGGGTTTCAATGGGGGGCAGGGAGGGAGAGGGTAGAGAGGGTTTCAATGGGGAGTAGGGAGGGGAGAGGGTTTTCAACGGGGAGCAGGGAGGGGAGAGGGTAGAGAGGGGTTTCAATGGGGGGGTCGCAGGGAGGGGAGAGGGTCTCAATGGGGGGCAGGGAGGGGAGAGGTAGAGAGAGGGTTTCAATGGGGAATGGGGAACAGGGAGGGGAGAGGTAGAGAGAGGGTTTTCAATGGGGAGCAGGGAGGGGAGAGGTAGAGAGGGTTTCAATGGGGGGCAGGGAGGGGAGAGGTTTCAATGGGGGGCAGGGAGGGGAGAGGTAGAGGGGGTTTCAATGGGGAGCAGGTTGAGGTGAGAGGGTAGAGAGGGTTTTTTGAATGGGGGGCAGGGAGGGGAGAGGGTAGAGAGGGTTTCAATGGGGGGCAGGGAGGGGATAGGGTTTCAATGGGGGGCAGGGAGGGGAGAGAGGGTTTTCAATGGGGAGCAGGGAGGGGAGAGGTAGAGAGGGTTTCAATTGGGGGCAGGGGAGGGGGAGAGGTAGAGAGGGTTTCAATGGGGGGCAGGGAGGGGAGGGGTTTCAATGGGGGGCGGGGAGGGAGGGGAGAGGAGAGAGAGAGGGTTTCAATGGGGGCAGGGAGCAGGGAGGGGAGAGGTAGAGAGGGTTTCAACGGGGAGCAGGGAGGGGAGAGGGGGTTTCAACGGGGAGCAGGGAGGGGAGAGGTAGAGAGGGTTTCAAAGGGGAGCAGGGAGGGGAGAGGTAGAGAGGGTTTCAATGGGGAGCAGGGAGGGGAGGTTCATAGAGAGGGTTTCAAATGGGGAGCAGGGAGGGGAGAGGGTTTCAATGGGGAGCAGGGAGGGGAGAGGTAGAGGTATAGGGTTTCAATGGGGAGCAGGGAGGGGGAGAGGTAGAGAGGGTTTCAATGGGGAGCAGGGAGGGAGAGGGTAGAGAGGGTTTCAATGGGGAGCAGGGAGGGGAGAGGTAGAGAGGGTTCCACTGGGGAGCAGGGAGGGGAGGGGGGTTTCAATGGGGGGCAGGGAGGGGAGAGGTAGAGAGGGTTTTCAATGGGGAGTAGGGAGGGGAGAGGGTTTCAACGGGGGAGCAGCAGGGGGGAGAGGTAGGTAGAGAGGGTTTCAATGGGGGGCAGGGAGGGGAGAGAGTCTCAATGGGGGGCAGGGAGGGGGGAGAGGTAGAGAGGGTTTCAATGGGGAACAGGGAGGGGAGAGGTAGAGAGGGTTTCAATGGGGAGCAGGGAGGGGAGAGGTAGAGAGGGGGGAAATGGGGGGGCAGGGAGGGGAGAGAGGTTTCAATGGGGGGCAGGGAGGGGAGAGGTAGAGAGGGTTTCAATGGGGAGCAGGGAGGGGAGAGGTAGAGAGGGTTTCAATTGGGGGCAGGGAGGGGAGAGGTAGAGAGGGGTTCAATGGGGGTGCAGGGAGGGGAGAGGTAGAGAGGGTTTCAAATGGGGAGCAGGGAGGGGAGAGGTAGAGAGGGTTTCAATTGGGGGCAGGGAGGGGAGGGTAGAGAGGGTTCAATGGGGGGCAGGGAGGGGAGAGGTAGAGAGGGTTTCAATGGGGGGCAGGGAGGGGAGAGGTAGAGAGGGTTTCAATGGGGAGCAGGGAGGGGAGAGGGTTTCAATGGGGGGCAGGGAGGGGAGAGGGTTTCAATGGGGGGCAGGGGGGAGAGGTAGAGAGGGTTTCAATGGGGGGCAGGGAGGGAGAGAGGGTTTCATGGGGGCAGGGAGGGGAGGTAGAGAGGGTTTCAATGGGGGGCAGGGAGGGGAGAGGGTTTCAATGGGGAGCAGGGAGGGGAGAGGTAGAGAGGTTTTCAATGGGGGGCAGGGAGGGGAGAGGTAGAGAGGGTTTCAATGGGGGGCAGGGAGGGGAGAGAGGGTTTCAATGGGGAGCAGGGAGGGGAGGTATAGACAGGGTTTCAATGGGGAGCAGGGAGGGAGAGAGGTAGAGAGGGTTTCAATGGGGGCAGGGAGGGAGAGGTAGAGAGGGTTTCAATGGGGGGCAGGGAGGGGAGGAGGTAGAGAGGGGGTTTCAATGGGGGGCAGGGAGGGGAGAGGGTTTCAATGGGGAGCAGGGAGGGGAGAGGTAGAGAGGGTTTCAATGGGGGACAGGGAGGGGAGAGGTAGAGAGGGTTTCAATGGGGAGTAGGGAGGGGAGAGGGTTTCAATGGGGAGCAGGGGGGGAGAGGTAGAGAGGGGTTTCAATGGGGGCAGGGGGGAGGGGAGGGGGTTTCAATCGGGGAGGGGGGGGGGGGGGAGCAGGGAGGGGATGGGTAGAGAGGGTTTCAATGGGGGCAGGGAGGGAAGATGTACAGAGGGGATATATTATTTACACAACAGAAGTTAACTGCGCCGGAAAGCAACTTAGACAAACGGAAGACTACTATCGAGACCAACCTCCATCAAGGCACTCATGTCCTACAGGGGCCTACATTGTGTGTGTGTGTGTGTGTGTGTGTGTGTGTGTGTGTGTGTGTGTGTGTGTGTGTGTGTGTGTGTGTGTGTGTGTGTGTGTGACACTCCAGGCGGATGGGCGTGTCGTGATCGTGTCAGCTGAGTGTCAGTGTTGTGTTTGAGTGATAACATTCCAGATGTGGCTGTGACGGCTGGTTCCAATGACAAAAACAAACTAACAAACAAAAGAAACCAAAAGGGAAAAAAAGTCATGTGGCACAGCTGTTCCCGAGAAAATGAAACCTGAACGCTATTGCCTCACGTTATGATTCAACACCATACTCCCACGGCTATTTACACACAATGGCCACGTTGCAGCTAAAATGGACCTCCTATCAAGATTGTCCCACCCAGACAAAGATTATGTGACAGGGGTCTGATATACTAAATCATACTATCTGCAGTTTTGTAAACGCTATATCAAATCGCGAAAACAGCCGTTGTAATGTATTATGAAAAACACATAATTTGTGTGGGAAAAAAAGGTAAGTGAAAAGTTTCAGGTGAAAACAGTTATTACCATAGCTGAGGAATCAGGTTATGTTTTTCACCTGCGTTTGTTTGTTTGTTGATCTGTCAGCCAAAATCTGCAGACACTTTTGAAAGAATGACTCGCCAAGCTTTGCGAAAAATGAAAAGTGGCCTAAGGAGTAGCCCGCTGATGCGGATGAGACCAAAAAGTGGATCCAAGATCCCATTGATGCCTTCAACCTCGGCAAGGGTCTGCGTTCTCCTGAGCGTCCTGCTAGTTGTCGTTACATTGGACTGTGTGATGACATTATGATGATGATGAAAAGAAAGAGAAAGAATGAAAACCACTTTATTCATGACCCCGATGAGCCCCAATCAAAGCAGGTCACTGGGCATTTATTTTTGGCTTTCCATTATTCTGCACTTCTCCTAGCAAGGGTTGTTACCCCCTTCCGGTGACACTACCATGCACAGATATTGATACCATTGTGCATGCGCATGAGAATTAATTATCCGTTTCGTAAGTCACAAGTACCTGCTGTTACGGGTTATAATTACTTGACAGTGTTCATAGTGACTTTATGAAACTGCAGGAGCCTATCAGGCTGGGCAAAAAAACAAAAAAACGGTGATCTCCCATCCTGAGCATATCAAATTCAACAAAGCCAGCAGAACCATTAGGTGGCACTGGAAAGACTGATGACCACAGTGAGGAAAAGCAAGCCGAAGGTGCACGGCCGTATGGCAAGATGAATTCATCGCACGCTCTGAGACGTACATCCGATGAGGACACGTGCAGGAGAAGAGAAGACATGGCAGACAGAGGAAGAGGTGGATGCCATTCCTGAGAGGACTGGGATGATTTTGGCCTCAACCTGGGCACTCGACTGCTAAAAACTGTCAGAGCTGTAGAAAGCTGATGCAGCGTTCCTCATCGTTGTGCTTCCATAGCCCTCGCAGGCTCCCGGGCCGATGAACAGTCCCAAAAGAACTAGAACTCTTGACAAATAATATGAAGTAAAAAAAAAAAAAAAAAAAAAAAAAGAACGAACGAACGATTTCTCATGTCGAAAGCCCACTATAACAGTATATAACTTTGAAAACGGCAGTCCTATTTTTATAATAGGAAACAGTGTGCAGGTATTTTCTTCGTAATGAAAGTAAGTTTACAAGTGGTGTTGTTCACATGAAGTGAATTGCTGTATTCGTGATGACGAACATTCACTGCGGGCTTTCGAGGCTAATAAAATCTCAAAGAACAGACATGTTAGTGTTCCTTTACACCCCCTTCCCACACACCTTCCCTCCATTCCCGCGCCCCTCTTCTGGCGCTCTCAGGGCATACAATGGGAGAATGTGCCTGCTCTTCAGACAAGTAGCAAGGAAGTCTATAGAAGTAGTCGAATCACGTAATCACACACACACACACACACACACACACACACACACACGTGTGTGTGTGTGTGGCGGAGAGAGAGAGAGAGAGAGAGAGAGAGAGAGAGAGAGAGAGAGAGAGAGAGAGAGAAGTTTAAACAATCTACAGCTAATTCAGCTTCTTTCTGTTTCAAATCCATTTCGTCTTCGATTATGACGAAGAAGAATGTTGCACTAAGAGGGTTGAAGTCAGAAAGGAATGTTTTCGAATAATGGTCAGACAAAATATTTGTCCTCACACCAAAGTACCCAACGTCCTCTGACTGTTTTTTCTTTTTTTAAATGTTTTTTAAAGTCACAATTTTTACTCCACGTGCATCCTCTTACCACTCTTAACTAGAATTCGGTCAAAATGACAAACCAGCATTAGCACTTATTTCAGTTCTACTTTGGAAAGAATTCGGTATAGCAGTAATCAATCGTGCAAGAAGGTAGTCATAGTTCCTGAAGAATACAAGGCTGGCTATCAGTTTTAAAAACTAGGGCATGTCATTCCAGTAGGACCCACCTTTATGAGGAGAAAAGATAGACCCGAAGGTGCGGATAATTTACGCTTGACTTAAAGAGATCAATTCTAGGAAGAGGAACTGACTATTTATGAAATGGCTGTTTTCATTGACTGTGAAACAATTTCTGATGCCTGGAGGCGCGATACCACTGACTGTTTGTGTATTAATGTTGTCTGATTGTATTCCAGTCTTGAATTATGTAGAAGGATATAAAGTATCAATCATCAAATGACAATGAACTGGATTTTTACACCACCACTTTTTAGAGAGCACGTGTGTATAACCTGGCGAGCCGTTTTAAGACATTCGCGCTGGTACAAATCCCATATTTGTTCCACATCTGCACACCTCACTACGTCATACATGTAAATGTGTACACAGAGATCGTAATATTCACATACATACGCATCATCAATCACTGGGATAAATATCCAAACCATATTACGGAGGAGGGCGGGGAGCAAGCACACGGGAAAGGGGGATGGGACAAATAAGGGAGGGGTGGGGCTTTTTCCTCGACAGTGGTAGGGCAAGGGAAGCGTGCTGCAGTAAGAGTGATAAGATGCCATGCGCAACAGCCTTTCAATATAGTTTAACATTGGTTAGGAGGACGATAAGATGCCGTGTGCAACAGCCTTTCAACATAGTATAACATTGGTTAGGAGGACGTTAAGATGCCGTGTGCAACAGCCTTTCAACATAGGGTAACACTGGTTAGGAGGACAATAATATGCCGTGTGTAACAGCCTTTCAACATAGGGTAACGTTGGTTAGGAGGACAATAATATGCCGTGTGTAACAGCCTTTCAACATAGGGTAACGTTGGTTAGGAGGACAATAATATGCCGTGTGTAGTACAGCCTTTCAACATAGGGTAACGTTGGTTAGGAGGACAATAATATGCCGTGTGTAACAGCCTTTCAACATAGGGTAACGTTGGTTAGGAGGACGAGTATTGGACGTGTCGTTCACTCCTTGTTCAGCGAAACCACAGGGAGCGGCACAGGTCTCTTTTGCATGAGTGCTTGGTCGGTAAGGGTGGGAAGGCGTACGTTTTCATTCTTTTGACTCTGACAGATGAGCGCCGCGATGGGAAGTGTTATCAGTGGAAATATACTCTTGAAAAGCTAATGGAATCACACGGTTTTCATCTACGTGACTGCTTGACTGATGTGAAACGTTTTTCGGATGAGGTAAGGGCGGGAGGGGGGGGGGGGGGGGGGGGGGGGGGGGGCAATTGGAAGAGTTCATTTATGGGGAGACACTGGGCATTTATTCTGACAGACTTTTTGAGTTAAAAGTGGATAATGATAAGCTAAATATAAAGGTGGTGGAACAGGTTTGTTGGATATTTCTTTGCCGTATGTGTAGTGTGTTGAAACTGTGTTGAATATTATCAAGAGGGGAATGAGAGTTATGAAGGGTTAGGTTTCTTGTATCAGTGGTCCATTACTTTAAGTACGGTGACGATTTGTGCCATGATTGACGCAATCCGTGGTTCTCTTGCATGCGTGGATGTACTTAAGGAGCACTATTGCGTTACAGATTATTTAGGGAGAGTAGCAAAGGCTGAGAGGCTGGGGAATGGGTTTGAACGGAGACGATTTGAGACCGGAGTGTCCGGGGGTCAATGTGAAGGGGAGCTTGATCTGGTGTGTGTGTCAGGTGGAGTGGTAGTGACGTCAGATCCGGAATGAACGATGTCGGCCATATTTCGAGACTGGTGATTATTCTTCAGGAAAAGGAACCAAAGTCTTTGCATGAAAAAAAATGATGTGAACTTGTCAAGCCACGAGTCTGCCATTGTTTTAAAAACGAACACTTATTCGTAAGTTTTGTTCAGGTAAATAGATTATGAGTCTTGTTTAGTGTAGTGTATGAGAATGCGCTGGGTGATAAAGCGATCATGATGATGATCATCATCATCAACAGTGTTGTGTTGGTTTCGTGACATAATTCGACCCGGAAAAAAAAAGGTCCTTTTTGGAAAATCTGGGTGCGGTGAGTGTGGAGTGTTGTCATATTTTGCCGTAGTCAAATAACAGTTTTGATCTAGAGTATGACAGGTGCACAAAGCTGCGTGCATACTGATGGAATGTTTTTCGGATTTTTTTTTTATTGTTGTTTTTTCAAATCTCAAGAGTCGGGAGTGAGAGGCAGATTCAGAGTTGGATGATAATTTTCATTATTTTCTCCGAGTTCGTCACAGATCCGTTCAGTTGCCGGTTTGATATCAGCTCATTTAAGACCTTCAAGAACTAGGATGCTGTCAAACCGCTTGACTAACCAAGTTCAACATCTGTTCGAGATTTTTTTTTTTAAAGAAACATTCAGAACTTCCTGGTATAATATACAGTTTATTTTTCAGTGCTCGTTCAGTTTTTCATTGAAATAATTAAGAACTTCCTGGTACAATATACAGTTTATTTTCCGGTGCTGGTTCAGTTTTTCATTGAAATAATTAAGAACTTCTGGTAAATATACAGTTTATTTCCCAGTGCTGGTTCAGTTGAAAAGGACCATGACTGGAACAAAACATGGACATAGTGCACATTTTAGTGTGTTGTGTGTTGACAAACAAGACGAACCCATTTCATACCCAGCCCTGCCATTCTGAAGGAACAGATGGGACTTCTAGAGGCATATTCTTGCTGAAAAAGTACATTCATCTTTCATTTTTAGAACATTTCTTTACTGCACAACATGTAATTCTACAACCATCCACAAATGGTCAGGTGTCATGCAGAACAGTTACTTAAATAGTTAATACCAAGAGGTGCATTAACAGTGATTGATACCAATGTTACCATGTTTTCATTGACACAATGACAGTGATATTCCACTAACTTTGAACTGAAACAATTTTTACTACAACAACAAAAAATGTATAAAGTAAAATGAGTACACTGTGTCATGCTAAAATGCATCATTTACAGGCATATCTTCCGTCAAGTATTACAATTTTAAAAAGACATTTGATATCTTAAGTTTTTCAGTTCCAGTATGAAGTAAGTCTACATAATACTACAATTCTCTTTTGCAGACTTCAATGTTTGGTTCTTGGCATATATATATAAACTACAGCATAATGCTGTTTTTTCACCATCCGATTTTTACGTAAGATTATGCATTCATCTTGCGTTCTTCAGACATTTTCGATCGATATTCCTGCATCTTTGTCTGCTAGGAGATTTTAATGCTCAGACAAGATGTATACATGTGGACTTTTTGAGACAAAAAAAAAACAATAGCTGCTTAATGTTAGTCACGACAAGGAGAAGTGTGTGTATCTGGAATGAAATAGAAAACCCATTTTGTTCTTTCAGATACTATCAGTATCTTGTCTGTTACTGTCATGCCAGTTGCCATCTATTCATAAAGCATTGAAGAGCTGATTTGTGTCTTGATTCAGTGCTTCCAACATCATTGTTTGCCAGTAATGTATCCCATGAAAGATATTTCAAAAAGCATTCAAACCTCAATTTGAATTTTTTAGACTAACGAGGTTTAAAGTAAACACTTGCTGTCGCTGTTTTTTATTTGTTGTTTTTTTTTTTTTGTTGTTTTGTTTGTGTTTTGTTTTTTGTTTGTTTTTGTTACCCCAAAGATATTTCAAATGCATATTTCATTGCAGCATGCTTGCTGTATTGATGGTTTCTGTATCCAAACATTTTAATAGTTTTAGTTGTGGGTGTTTTTTTTTTTGTTTGGTTTGGTTTTTTTTTTTTTTTTTATCCTTTAGGTAGACAGTGCTTTGGAAAGTGTCTGGAAATGTGTTATCATTATTGGCTTAAATAGGCTTTGTGAACTTTTTGATTGAACATTATAGTTCAGAGATGGTGTTGGATTTGTTTAACTATCTGTAAATAGGAAATGAAATGAGGCAGGGAACAGTAAACAATAAACAGTAAACAAGTGGGGTAGTCTTTGCTCCCATAAAGGAAACCTAACACAGAGTAACTTTTATTCAAGACTGGCACAGCCTTTTAAACTTGAATAAAGTCAGACAAATACAAAGACGAACAATCTAATAGTGGGGGAAAAAAAAGCGCAGGCCAACAACTAAATTGTCTTCATAGTAATGACTTTGCAAAACTTTGAACTTACGGAGGGGGGGGGGGGGGGGGGGGGGGGGGGGGGGGGGGGGGGGCAGGAGGTTGAAGATGTAAAAAACTGGGAAAATGAAGTTAAGAAAATATGAAAACTCTTCACTGGCTGCCTAAGAGAACCATCGCAATCCCTTTTAAAGGCAGATATATTTGTATTGCCTGCTCCGAGGCCTTTCGTCCGCTGGGTCGGAAACTCATCAGGGAGACACGGCTGGCTGTATCTGCGCTCCTGGCGTCAAATAGAGACACACCACAGTCCATAATACCATGGTGTTCACACCACCAAGGGTGCAAAAAAGAATCCAATAGCACCCCAAAAACAGCCAGCGAAGAGTAGTAAAGGAAACCAAACGAAAGGTGGGGGGAAAAAAAGTGCTGAAAAACTACAGATATTATGCAGATAGTATAAAATGTGGGGGGCAATCTTTGAGCCTACGCTTGAGGATCCACCCAAGGATGCAAAGGAGATCAGAAGACAAACACAAAGACAGACAGAAACAAATACAAGTAACCTCGATTTAATCAAAATGAAATTGGAAATGAAATGAGGCAGGGAACAGTAAACAATAAACTGTAAACAAGTGGGGTAGTCTTTCACTCTTTGCTCCCATAAGGAAACCTAACACAGAGTAACTTTTAATAGTTTTATTCAAGACTGGCACAGCCTTTTAAACTTGAATAAAGTCAGACAAATACAAAGACGAACATCTAATAGTGGGGGAAAAACAAGCGCAGGCCAACAACTAAATTGTCTTCATAGTAATGACTTGGCAAAAACTTTGAACTTACGGGGGGGGGGGGGGGGGGAGGGGGGGTCAGCAGGAGGTTGAAGATGTAAAAACTGGGAAAATGAAATTAAGAAAATATGAAAACTCTTCACTGGCTGCCTAAGAGAACCATCGCAATCCCTTTTAAAGGCAGATATATTTGTATTGCCTGCTCCGAGGCCTTTCGTCCGTTGGGTCGGAAACTCATCAGGGAGACACGGCTGGCTTGTTTTTTCCCCCACTATTAGATTGTTCGTCTTTGTATTTGTCTGACTTTATTCAAGTTTAAAAGGCTGTGCCAGTCTTGAATAAAAGTTACTCTGTGTTAGGTTTCCTTATGGGAGCAAAGACTACCCCACTTGTTTACTGTTTATTGTTTACTGTTCCCTGCCTCATTTCATTTCCAATTTCATTTTGATTAAATCGAGGTTACTTGTATTTGTTTCTGTCTGTCTTTGTGTTTGTCTTTTGATCTCCTTTGCATCCTTGGGTGGATCCTCAGGCGTAGGCTCAAAGATTGCCCCCCACATTTTTATACTATCTGCATAATATCTGTAGTTTTTCAGCAACTTTTTTCCTCCCCACCCTTTCGTTTGGTTTCCTTTACTACTCTTTG
>JADBJO010004455.1:31686-84186 GCA_016801955.1 Conus betulinus | reverse complement strand
GGTAAGAAATGTCTGCCATCTGATGGCAGATGAAAACAGTATGAGGACCCCCCTCTCCCTCCTGCTTTTACAGAAATTTGGAATTTTGTGTACACTCATTGTAGAAAATATGCTCTTTTTTGTTAAAAAGTATATTAAAAGTAGTTTTTAAGGTGAACAGGTCTGTGTTCATGTACACAGATGATACTGATACTTTCAACATAGTTGCTAGTAATGTAGTATTCCACTGCTGTGATACAAATAATGCATGTTTGCCTCAGCGTGGTTTAAACTTTCTCACTCGAGTACTCTTGAAAATACTCTTAGTTTGTATTTGGAATACTTGAAGTTAAATTTGGGGTAAGCTGCGGTCTGTATGATTCTTCAGATATGATTCTTTTAAAAGGCAACATTTCATTCAATGTGATTGACGTGGAGGTTATGATCAAACTTAATTGTTTTCATTTCAGGGAACTGACTGTTTACATATTCATGTCAATTTGTGATCCCATGGTGAAGTGTGTGCAATATGCATACACCCAATGAGTGCATGTGTTCATTGCAGTACATGTGTTCATCACAGTGCATGTGTTCATTGCGGTGCATGTGTTCATCACAGTGCATGTGTTCATTGCGGTGCATGTGTGTTCATTGCAGTACATGTGTTCATCACAGTGCATGTGTTCATTGCGGTGCATGTGTTCATTACAGTGCATGTGTTCATTGCAGTACATGTGTTCATCACAGTGCATGTGTTCATTGCAGTGCATGTGTTCATTGCGGTGCATGTGTGTTCATGTACACTGCAGGCAGTACAAATTGCGTGTGTGTTCATTGCGGTGAATGTAAACATGTACACTATCCAGGCAGTACATAGTGCATGTGTTCATTGCAGTGCATGTGTTCATTGCAGTGCATGTGTTCATTGCAGTGCATGTGTTCATTGCGGTGAATATAAACTAGGCAGTAAACTATCCAGGCAGTACATCAGTGCATGTGTTCATTGCAGTACATGTAGTCATGTACTCTATCTAGGCAGTAAATCATCTGGGTCGGACTGGCAGCATCTTTCTGTATTTCTCTCTCTCCGTGCACCAGCCCCCTTCTAACACCCAGCTCACCAAACCACCCTGTGCTATACTTGTGTCCTGTTACTGTGTTAGTCAGTGTGTCAGCGAAGTGGAAACTGCAGCATTGGATGATATCTTAGCTAAATCCAGATAGATTCCACCTGACCAGACCTACATGTAGTATGCATTGTTAAAGAGGAGTGCAGGGAATGAAAGGCCATGAAATGTAAGGTATTAGATGATGATTGGCGATCTGTGAAATAGAAACCAGCATGATTGTTTGTTTTAGACAGTCTTTCTCACGTGTTTTCCCCCCTTTTTTCTTTTCTATTGTATTTTTGTTGTTGTTTGTTTGTTTTTATAATCTTGGCATTGTTAGTCAAGCAGTAAAGATACAGACATTGGCACTGTTGGTTTTGAAGAAACTTTGGGCGTCACTGGCAAAGGTGTTCATGTAGATCTGTGAAGTGGATGACGCCTGACAGTGACACCTGTGGTCCTGGTCGTCGTACTGCACACTCCTGGTCATCCTATTGCACACTCCTGGTCATCCTATTGCACACTCCTGGTCGTCCTATTGCACACTCCTGGTCGTCCTATTGCACACTCCTGGTTGTCCTGTTGCACACTCTTGGTCGTCCTATTGCACACTCCTGGTTGTCCTATTGCACACTCCTGGTCGTCCTATTGCACACTCCTGGTTGTCCTGCACACTTCTGGTCGTCCTATTGCACACTCCTGGTCGTCCTATTGCACACTCCTGGTCGTCCTATTGCACACTCCTGGTCGTCACACTCGTGGTCATCCTATTGCACACTCCTGGTCGTCCTTTGCACACACTCCTGTCATCCTATTGCACGCTCCTTCATCCTATTGCACACTCCTGGTCATCCTGTTGCACACTGGCACGCCCAGGTGTGAGGCCAGTAAGGGCTGAACAGTCTCAGAGTGGTATGCCTCTGGATGAGTTTGAGGAATCCATCTCCTGTCCAGTCATGAGCTGCTTGTAAAGAAGAACCTTACAGTTACAGAGTTGGTTCTAGTTTGTTATGATAGTGCTCAGATTTCTTTGAGCAAAAAATGTCACTGTCAGCTGCAACAACCTCCGAATCATCAAAAAGGAGAAAAAATAATTTGGGCAAGGAAATCCTCCGGATACAAAGAGGAACTTGGACTGAACATAAGTAGCAAGGAGATTTGCTTTTTGGATGTTGTTCCTTCATTTTTAGGAATTTTTTTTTCATTTCTGTCCATTTCTCTGTCCTAGCATAGTAGCAGTGTCCATTTTGCCATTGAAATACAGGTGAAAATTCCTTGGATAAAAAAGAAAGACATCTGCACACATTTTCTGTGCTCCCCAAAATCAGGTCTTGGTGATTGTGTACAGTTCCAGTGATTTCTGTTTGTTTGTTTGTTTGTTCAAAAGTAGGAATGTGTATAAGTTTCCACTGTTATATTAGCTACTGCTGTATGGTGTGAGACTGATGGAGGGTTCTAAAAGATAATGTTAGAATTTGAAAGTTAAGTATTGTTGGTAAACTGTGATTTTTGCAGCAGGCAAAGTAGAAGTGATAAAGTGAACTGACCAAGATTATTTATCCCAAGTTTGTATTTTTCAAAGAAATGGAATAGTCATGTGACTGCCATTACATTCCAAAAACAAAAACAAATGGAATGTAATAGTGTGTGTGTGTGTGTGTGTGTGTGTGTGTGTGTGTGTGTGTGTGTGTGTGTGCGCTGAAAATACAAAACTGCTAACGTAAAATCGTCATTGCTGCAGCGTATTTTCAGAAAGGTAATTCAAAGAGAATGTATGTTTACACTGTGAATTGAATATGTGAAATTGTTGGTTTGCAGATTGAAGGAGGGAACAGCACTGGTCAGTCATGAAGAAGCGTGATCGTGGGGAGTTTACCTCCATGTCCTGGGGGACAGGTAAAGGGGGAGAACACCATCGAAGTAGTGGTGGAGGTGCCAGTGGTAGTGGTTGTTCTCTTTTTCCCCCTCAGCCGCTTCCTACCCTCCCGCAGCCGACGCCGCCACCATTCCAAGTCCCGCATGAGCTTGGACTCCGACTCACACTCCATGAAATCAGAATCGAGCCTGGCTTCGCACAATGTCACCAGCACGTCTCTGCCCGCATTCCACAACACGGGCGTGGCCATGACACCCCTGACACGTACCCACAATACCAATGTGGCGGCAGGGGCAGGGCCAGGGGCCCCCAGCAGTCTTCCCAGCTCTTCTCTGGCTCTGCCTGCCCCATCGCCAGCACCCTCAGAGAGTAGCATGGTAGCTGGGGCTGCCGGGGCTACAGCAGGGCAGGGCTGCGAGAGTGCCCAGTGTGCATGGTGGAACAGGGGCTGGAGGCCTTCCCACACGTCCAGACCTGCCACCACGCACTTGTCTGACCTGCCTGCGGCACTACCTGCACATCGAGATCAGCGAGTCCCGGGTCAACATCGCCTGCCCAGAGTGCAACGAGCGCTTCCACCCCAACGACATGCGGGCCATCCTGGAGGACGAGTTGCTGATGGGGAAGTATGAGGACTTCATGCTGCGCCGGGTTCTGGCCATGGACCCTGACACCCGTTGGTGCCCAGCCCCTGACTGTGGTAGGTGGGAGGGGTGGTGTTGGAGGGAAGGCACAGAGAGGCCCTGTCAGGTTGGGTGTTGGGAGGTGGCCGTGGATGTGAGGGCCAGTGTGTGTGTTGATGGGAAGGAAGTATACGGGGCATGGAGGAGGGGAGAAGGGGTGGGGGTGGTGATACTGAAAGTTGGAGAACTTCATGTTTCATGATGTATTTGTCATGGACCCTGACACCCAGCAATGCATTGCACCAGACTACATTAGTAGTTGTGATGATGATGTATAGATGATGAAAACAGTGCATCAGTAGTGATGTTAGGGATGGAAGGATATGATCAGTGATAATTATTTCCATAAAAATTAGGGGGTCAGACTCAGTATGAAAATCTTGCTTCCAAATTTTCGGGGGGTCACAAAAATATTTAGGGGGTCACCATGAGTAACTGCTAGAAAATGTAGTGAACACACACACACAAGAGCGTGCTGTCACTGGCTCACACATATAAATGCACAGAGAAAGGGAAAGAAGTAATTACAAAAAAGCTGTTTATAATACAGATAGAAATGCATTAGAAAAGAGGTGTTTATGATATAAAGTTAATAAAACATTCCAGACGGTGCTAAATATCATCTACTCATATTCGTGTTCCTATGTTTTTAAAGTGTTATCAACTAACATAAGTAAATGTGAGCACCTACACTATCAGCATTTTAACAGTGAAACTTAACTGGTGGGATGTCCTTCGATTATCATCACAGAATTTCCACTACGCCAGCAATTTCTTTCAATGTTGAAATATTTTATGGTATGACCAAATTTCAATCACCATGCAATGATCATCAGAAGCCCGATGGAACCTACGATAAAACTGTAGACTGGCCATTCTTGCTCTGTGAGCAACACATTCGTACGTCCAGAATGGAGCCATTTTAATTATCCAAAATGTTCATGTTGCATCGTTAGACTTTTGTTCCATTCGCTGCATTATCACCCATAAACCACAGCTGAATTGTCAGATTTTGATTCTGAAAAGCCGAAATCCGATGGTTTTCCATGCTTTTCCCACAAAGCTGAATCACATGATCTTGTGGTCCGATCATAGACTGGATAGGCCTAGACTATTTTGACAACTCTTGTTGGTTTTCAGTAGAGAAGAGTTCTCAAGCGGAAGTGTTGATCGATTCAGGACGTTCTTAAACATCGAGGAAATTTACGTTTTTAACTTCGATCGTGGTGGTTTAAGACGAAAGTCCTTTTGCGTGATGTGCTGCTCAGAGTTGTAATGCATGCAGGAGAAAATCGGTGTGTCACGGTAAATTTTGGTATGTGTTTTTTGACACACTGGCCTGATTTCCAGTGCGTCAAATGGGAAGTGTATGTGTCAGAGACACACATTTGTATGTAAGAATTATCACTGATGATGATGAAAGGGTTGATGACAGAAAGTATATCATGCTGATGATGATGAAAGAGTTGATGACAGTATATCATGCTGATGATGATGTAAGGGTTGATGACAGAAAGTATATCATGCTGATGATGATGTAAGGGTTGATGACAGAAAGTATATCATGGCTGTGTTGATCCTGATGAGAGTGATGTTCATGTTGACACTGTACTGATCGATGATGAGAGTGATGATCATGTTGACACTGTACTGATCGATGATGAGAGTGATGTTCATGTTGACACTGTACTGATCGATGATGAGAGTGATGTTCATGTTGACACTGTACTGATCGATGATGAGAGTGATGATCATGTTGACACTGTACTGATCGATGATGAGAGTGATGTTCATGTTGACACTGATTTGTACTGATCGATGGTGAGAGTGATGTTCATGTTGACACTGTACTGATCGATGGTGAGAGTGATGTTCATGTTGACACTGTACTGACCGATGATGAAAGTGATGATCATGTTGACACTGTACTGATCGATGGTGAGAGTGATGATTTCATGTTGACACTGTACTGATCGATGATGAAAGTGATGATCATGTTGACACTGTACTGATCGATGATGAGAGTGATGATCATGTTGACACTGTACTGGATCGATGATGAGAGTGATGTTCATGTTGACACTGTACTGATCGATGATGAGAGTGATGTTCATGTTGACACTGTACTGATCGATGATGAGAGTGATGTTCATGTTGACACTGTACTGATCGATGATGAGAGTGATGATCATGTTGACACTGTACTGATCGATGATGTACTGATCGATGATGAGAGTGATGATCATGTTGACACTGTACTGATCGATGATGAAAGTGATGTTCATGTTGACACTGTACTGATCGATGGTGAAAGTGATGATCATGTTGACACTGTACTGATCGATGATGAAAGTGATGATCATGTTGACACTGTACTGATCGATGATGAAAGTGATGATCATGTTGACACTGTACTGATCGATGATGAGAGTGATGTTCATGTTGACACTGTACTGATCGATGATGAGAGTGATGTTCATGTTGACACTGTACTGATCGATGATGAAAGTGATGATCATGTTGACACTGTACTGATCGATGATGAAAAGTGATGATCATGTTGACACTGTACTGATCGATGATGAAAGTGATGATCATGTTGACACTGTACTGATCGATGATGAAAGTGATGATCATGTGATAGTGCAAGGAGTTTAGATTGGACCAAGACTTAGTGATGGTGATCATTTGTTGGCCTGTTTTTGGAATGTGGAACTGTGATGTGTGATAATGATGTGGAAAATGTGGTTTCTGTGGAGGCTGTAAAGTGCAGTTGTCAGGCTGTGGGCTGATAGAACTAGGAGTTAGGATAACAATGATGGTTCAACTTTCAACAGTACAGGTAACAGTGCTTTCTCTCTGATAACAATGATGGTTCAACTTTCAACAGTGCAGGGTAACTGTGCTTTCTGATAACAATGATGGTTCAACTTTCAACAGTGCAGGGTAACAGTGCTTTCTCTCTGATAACAATGATGGTTCAACTTTCAACAGTGCAGGGTAACTGTGCTTTCTCTCTCTGATAACAATGATGGTTCAACTTTCAACAGTGCAGGGGTAACAGTGCTTTCTCTCTGATAACAATGATGGTTCAACTTTCAACAGTGCAGGGTAACTGTGCTTTCTCTCTGATAACAATGATGTTTCAACTTTCAACAGTGCAGGGTAACAGTGCTTTCTCTCTGATACAAATGATGGTTCAACTTTTAACAGTGCAGGGTACACTAACAGTGCTTTCTCTCTGATAGGAGTCAGGATAACAATGATGGTTCAGCTTTCAACAGTGCAGGGTAACAGTGCTTTCTCTCTGATATTCGTGATAACAATGATGGTTCAGCTTTCAACAGTGCAGGGTAACAGCGCTTTCTCTCTGGCTTTCTTGCAGTCCATAAGGAGTTAAGGAGACATCATTTTCTTTGCATAGGAAATGATGATGAATCGTTTTCGAATCATGAAATGAGAAAAGTAAGCTTACTGGAGTTAGGGGCTGGGAGAGTGATGTTTATGGACCAGGAAGGAATACAAACACTTTCATATTTGTGTGTGACACTGCACTTTGATGTTGGTTGTTGACACTGGACTTTGATGTTGCAGGTATGCAGTGATTGCAGCAGGATGTGCTGGCTGCCCCAAGCTGAAGTGTGAGCGGGAGGGGTTGCGACACCTACTTCTGCTACCACTGCAAGCAGCACTGGCACCCCAATCAGACCTGTGATGCTGCCCGTGCAGAACGTTCCCCCAAACATTCGCTCCGCCTCTCTTAGTTACAGCCACGAGTCCAACACTCAAAGTGAGTCTTCCATGGTGGTGTGAGTGTACGCATGTCTTTAGGTTTCCACATATTTCGTAGTCCAACACTCAGAGTGAGTCTTCTATGGTGGTGTGAGTGTACGCATGTCTTTAGGTTTCCACATATTTCGTAGTCCAACACTCAAGTGAGTCTTCCATGGTGGTGTGAGTGTACACATGTCTTTAGGTTTCCACCACATATTTCGTAGTCCAACACTCAAAGTGAGTCTTCCATGGTGGTGTGAGTGTACGCATGTCTTTAGGTTTCCACATATTTCGTAGTCCAACACTCAAAGTGAGTTCTTCCATGGTGGTGTGAGTGTACACATGTCTTTAGGTTTCCACATATTTTGTAGTCCAAACACTCAAAGTGAGTCTTCCATGGTGGTGTGAGTGAGTGTACGCATGTCTTTAGGTTTCCACATATTTCGTACATGTGGCGTGAAAAGTATGACGAACTAAAATTTTTTTAAAAAGAAAAAGAAAGAAAAAAAAAATCTGTAAACAAAGTTTTTTTTTAGCAGTAATTGCACTTGCAGAGTTTTACCATAGCAGCATTGTTGTGTGTGTGTGACCATACAGCAACAAATCTGTCATGCATGAAGTCACCTCTGGTCCTGTGTGTTTCTTCAACAACATGTCTGTACCTAGGAACAAAAGCAACAGTGACAGGACCTGACACATTAAACAGAAACTAGCGAGAGGGCTTAAAATTGTGCCATAGTATGGCGATGAATCGGGTCTGAAAATGATTGTTGGAAGAACCTTTCTTCACACTGCTAGAAAATCAGGTATCCTTATACCTCCTGCTGCGTTAGTGCAGTGGCAGATGAAAACAAACCAGCTCTCTTCCCCTATTCCCCTCACCCCTGCTTTTACAAGAATTTGGATTTTTTTTTTCCCTTTTGAATAGAAAATTCACTGATTTTTCTTTGAAAGTACAACCAGTAGAAATGTTTGAATGAACAGGTCTGAAATAGTCATCACTATGTTTGCTTCCTGACAGGGAGAACCAGGTGGGATGGATTTATTGAAAGGTGTGAACAGTTGTTAGGCTTGCAGAAAGGTGTGCGCGTAATTTCCTAATGTTCTGTTGTTGTGTTTTCTGTGCAGCATAGAGAGAGCGCGCAGAGAAAGTGCTGTTGATAATGAAGTTTTAATGTACAGTTTATGACTAGCACTGATTGAAGGACATTTTTGAAGGAGGGTTGTGTAGATTGGAAGTCAGCAAATGGCCTCTTGAGTTTGACTCCTTAAAAGTTTTAGTATAATATATAGGTAACTACCAAATTAGTTTTTTTACACAGCACTCACACACACACACACACACACACACACACACACACACACACACACACACACACACACAAGCGCACGCACACGCACACACTCTCTCACATCTCTCTCACTCACTTACACACACACACACACACATGCAGAGCATGCACACGCAGAGGTTAATGTTACGAACACACACTCCCATAGAAACATATCTGTTTGAATAATCTATGCACATATACACACACGTGCACATGCACACACACACGCACACAGCAGTATTATTAAAACATTATCACATTTCCAGATGAGATCAAGCCCTGCCCGCGGTGTGGGGCTTTCATCGTGAAGATGAATGATGGCTCCTGTAACCACATGACCTGTGCCGTATGTTCTGCTGAGTTCTGCTGGCTTTGTATGAAGGAGATTTCTGACCTTCATTATCTGAGGTAGGTATGTGTGTGTGTGTGTGCACATGCATGTTTGTGTGTGTGTGCGTACACGCGCACATGCATGTGCGTTGTATGCGTGCACATGCATGTGTATTCGTGAGTGTGTGTGTGTGTGTGTGTGTGTGTGTGTGTGTGTGTGCGTTCTGCTGGCTCTGTGAAGATCTCTCACCTTCATTGTCTGTGGTAGGTGTATGACCTGTTGGCTTTGTCTGAAGACCTCTGACTTACTCAGTTGGAGATGGGTTTGTGTGTGTGTATTGATTGTACGGGTGTGTGCATGTAACTTTTGATAGAATGAAGGTGAACTAGGCTGAGTATCATTTTTTCTCTGTGTGGCATGGTGAGGATAACTATGACCTTTTGTCCTATTTTGAAAATCTTGGCTATCATGAGCTCAAAACTGAATGCAAAAATGGAAATTCTGTTTTTCTTCAGGTTTCCAATGCTTTGGTTTTCAGTTGTACTTCTAAGCTGATAATGATAGTTACTAGGTCATCTAACTTTTAAGATAGTTGTGTTTACCTGTAAACTGATGGATATTGCTCAGTTGTGTTTACCTGTAAACTGATGGATATTACCTGTAAACTGTTGGATATTACTCAGTTGTGTTTACCCTGTAAACTGATGGATATTACTCAGTTGTGTTTACCTGTAAACTGATGGATATTGCTCAGTTGTGTTTACCTGTAAACTGATGGATATTACCTGTAAACTGATGGATATTACTCAGTTGTGTTTACCTGTAAACTGATGGATATTGCTTAGTTGTGTTTAGCTGTAAACTGATGGATATTGCTCAGTTGTGTTTACCTGTAAACTGATGGATATTATTCAGTAACAATTGTTTAAAAAGCGGCTATGCAATAGCCATGGCTTTAGGTTTGTTACATGTTTGGAAAGCATCGTTCAGCTAAAGCCATAGTCATAGGACATGCTAACAAAGTAGACTAGTCAGTGGGAGGCGCTGTGGCACTGCATGTGACGCGGTCATGTTGTGGCTGATGTTTCAGTCCATCAGGATGCACATTCTGGGGGCGGAAGCCCTGGAGCCGCAAGAAGAAGATCCTGTGGCAACTGGGCACCCTGGTGGGGGCCTGTGGGGCATCACACTTGTGGCGGGGTATCGCTGTGCCCGCCATGATCATCGGCATCCCTGTGTGGGTGGGCAGGAAAGTGAGTGGGGTTTACTTTCTTTCTTTTTTTTTTTTTTTTAATTAGGGATGGGTTGAGAGGAAGAGAGAGAGAGAGAGAGAGAAAAAAGAGGAAAGAAAAGGAAGAAGAAGAAGAGGAAAAAGGAAGTGAAGAGATAGGAGGACAGGTAGAGCACACATGAAATGTATGAAAAGATAGGACAGGTAGAGCACACATGAAATGTATGAAGAGATAGGAGGACAGGTAGAGCACACAGGAAATGTATGAAGAGATAGGAGGACAGGTAGAGCACACAGGAAATGTATGAAGAGATAGGAGGACAGGTAGAGCACACAGGAAATGTATGAAAAGCACAGAAGACAGACACTGACAGTGATGGCTGGAAAGAGAGTTGTAAGGGAGGGTAGTCATAGGGACGATTGTACAGAGAAATGGTTGAAAACTTACTTCACTTGATAGTTGATCATACGGACGATTGAACAGAGAAATAGTTGAAACCTTCACTTGATAGTTGATCATACGGACGATTGAACAGAGAAATAGTTGAAACCTTCACTTGATAGTTGATCATAGGGATGATTGAACAGAGGAATAATTGAAACCTTCACCTGATAGTTGATCATAGGGATGATTGAACAGAGGAATGATTGAAACCCTCACCTGATAGTTGATCATAGGGATGATTGAACAGAGGAATGATTGAAACCCTCACTGATAGTTGATCATAGGGATGATGAACAGAGGAATGATTGAAACCCTCACCTGATAGTTGATCATAGGGATGATTGAACAGAGGAATGATTGAAACCTTCACCTGATAGTTGATCATAGGGATGATTGAAAGAGGATGATTGAAACCCTCATCTGATAGTTGATCATAGGGATGATTGAACAGAGGAATGATTGAAACCCTCACCTGATAGTTGATCATAGGGATGATTGAACAGAGGAATGATTGAAACCTTCACTTGATAGAGCAACAAGTTTAGTGCATTTTGCTCCAGAGTAGCTGGAAATCCTTGATTCTTCCCCTGATAGAGCACTGGACAAGGTTTAGTGCATTTTGCTCCAGAGTAGAAAAACTGCTGGATGTGAAAAAGACATCTGCTGTGATTAACTTCCCCTGCAAGTCAGGAACACTGGACTTGGTCTGGTGTGACTAACTGCAGTAGAAACTGCTGGATGTGAAAAAGAGACATCTGGTGTGACTAACTGCTGTAGAAACTGCTGGATGTGAAAAAGACATCTGGTGTGACTAACTGCTGTAGAAACTGCTGGATGTGAAAAAGACAGGGAAGGACAGGGACAGAACAAATCATGTTCAAAGCCACATCTGCAGAACCTACGTCTGAACAGAGAAGTGTCATCAAATTCAGGGCAAGAACAGAGACACAAAAGAAACAAAAACAGTCATGTTGATATGGTCTTTGAGTAAGGAATTTTTTTGTTCTGTAGCTGTCATGCCTTAGTAAGTAAAAACCGCATCCATACTGTTTTTATTTCAGTAATAAAAAAAAAAAAAACTGATGATCTCATACTTGTAGACTGTTGGTTGGTTCCTAATTCTGCTATGGTCTTCCTGGAAAGACTGTTCAAACAAACCTCACTTTCTAACATTGTTTGCTTATGGAATGTTTTGTCTCATTTGATCATATCAGACTTAATTCCCTTTGTATACTCCCTCCCTCTGAACGCTTTTTTCCTGCAACATTTTTCTCTGTCGACACCAGATTTACCTCCACAGAAAGATGTCCTCCCTTCGCTTGTTTTTTTCTGCTGCATGTTTCTCTTGGTCAAACAATGATTTCCCCAGTCAACATTCCATTTTCATCAAGTTGTGTTTGAGAAGTTCCATGGCTCCTCGGGAGTCAGGTGGTGAGGCATAGCGTACCATGTTTTGAAGTTACTTCCAGTGAGTCTAAAAAAGGAATACTTTCCAGGTAAAAGATAAACTTGACTGATGGTCACCAACGTTGTCTGTTTTGATGACAAACAGTAGTTTTCACTCAGAGGGGGCAGGGGGCAGGGGGTGGGACGGTGAGAAAGGGAGGGAGGTGGAGGAGAGCAGCAGAATCTGGTGCTAAGTTCTGTGTAGATGTGCCACAGACAGGTACCCAGGAGTCGATGACAGCTACATCTGTACAGGCATCAGATAGTGATGAAGATCTGGGAAATGGCATTTATGGTAAAAAGTCTTATGCTGTATTTCACTTAAGCAGTAAGGTTCTGTGATAGGTAACTCTGTGACTTTATAGCTAGAGGACAGCGAAAGCACACCACAACCTTTCACCAGAATCATGAGGTTACTTGGTATGCAGTAAGTGCTTCACAACTACGGTACTGAAAAAAAAAAAAACCACTTCAGGCCAGTTTGGGGTAAGAATCTGCCTTGAAAGATGATGAGAAATTTAGCCAGATTTGCCAGGTAAAAGCAACTGGAACTCCAGACATTTTGTTTTCTACTCCCATTCTGGTTTCTTTTTTTTATTTTTCCAGCCATTTCTTTTCCGTGTTGTGCCTCAAACTGGCCCTGAACAAAGAAAAGACGAAAATTTTGAAGTAGGTCCTTGTGGTGGGCAGGTGGCACATCCAGGTAGTCCCTGTGTATTGGAGTTGTCCATTGTGATGTTGTCTTGGCACAGATCCATGCCCGGTACCCGACTTTCCTCCAAACACAGACGTAACCTGGCAGTGACCGGTGGTGTGTGGCCGCTTCCATCATCGCCTCCCCCATCGTGGCCGGCCTGGCTGTGGGTGAGTCGTTTGGCCTGGTGTTCTTTATTTGGGTCTCTGTAGGTGTGTGCATGTGTGTGTGGTTAATTGGTGAATTGGTTTCATGGAACATCAGGTGTAGGTAAACAATTTCTCCCATTGTTAAGAGACAAGGACTTGTCTAGAATGTTTGAAAAGAAAGAAAAGGGAGAGGTGGGGGCAATGGAAGAGGGTGATAAAGAGTAAAAAGTTAAAACTGTCCCTTAATGGGCACCAGCAAATTCTGTTATGTGAATGGAATAACTTGCTGCACATGATGTCACTGTATGTGTGTGAAATAGAGAAAAAGGAAAGGAAAACGCTGTATCAAGAGATCAAGAAGCAGAAGTTTGACATACCTTGTACAGCTGGATTGACCAGTCATGTTTGAGGATGTTAATGAAGATACAGCCAAGTGGTCGGTGTGCTGTGGGTCAGGGGGAAGTGGGGGGGGGGGGGGGGTCAAGTCCTGTTGGAGCCTGGGGCCTGCAGGCTGGGGGTCAGATGATGTCCTTCTCCCAAGTCAGTTAATTTATTGAGAGATGTGTTGTCCTCTCCAGTCAGTTATTTATTGAGGTGTGTGTTGTCCTCTCAAGTCAGTTATTTATTGAGGTGTGTGTTGTCCTCTCAAGTCAGTTAATTTATTGAGGTGTGTGTTGTCCTCTCAAGTCAGTTAATTTATTGAGAGATGTGTTGTCCTCTCCAGTCAGTTAATTTATTGAGGTGTGTGTGTGTGTCCTCTCAAGTCAGTTAATTTATTGAGGTGTGTGTTGTCCTCTCAAGTCAGTTAATTTATTGAGGTGTGTGTTGTCCTCTCAAGTCAGTTAACTTTTTGAGGTGTGTGTGTGTCCTCTCAAGTCAGTTAATTTATTGAGAGATGTGTTGTCCTTCTCCCAAGTCAGCTAACTTTTTGAGGTGAGTGTTGTCCTCTCAAATCAGTTAACTTTTTGAGGTGTGTTGTCCTCTCAAGTCAGCTAACTTTTTGAGGTGTGTTGTCTCTCAAGTCAGCTAAGTTTTTGAGGTGAGTGTTGTCCTCTCAAGTCAGTTAACTTTTTGAGGTGAGTGTTGTCCTCTCAAGTCAGCTAACTTATTGAGGTGTGTGTTGTCCTCACAAGTCAGCTAACTTTTTTTGAGGTGAGTGTTGTCCTCTCAAGTCAGTTAACTTTTGAGGTGTGTGTGTTGTCCTTCTCCCAAGTCAGTTAATTTATTGAGGTGTGTGTTGTCCTCACAAGTCAGTAAACGTATTGAGATGTGTAATTTCCACAGGATTCTGTCAGGGGCAACTCCGGTTTTGATGATCACACTCAGTTTTAAAGTGCATGCCCGTGTCAGGTGACACAGCACACAGGTGAAACCATCCCAGGACAGAGGGGACACTGGGAACTATCTAGAGGGGACACTGGGAACTATCTTGACAGGTCAAACTGTCCCAGGACAGAGGGGACACTGGGAACTATCTTGACAGGTCAAACTGTCCCAGGACAGAGGGGACACTGGGAACTATCTAGAGGGGACACTGGGAACTATCTTGACAGGTCAAACTGTCCCAGGACAGAGGGGACACTGGGAACTATCTTGACAGGTCAAACTGTCCCAGGACAGAGGGGACACTGGAAACTATCTAGAGGGGACACTGGGAACTATCTTGACAGGTCAAACTGTCCCAGGACAGAGGGGACACTGGAAACTATCTAGAGGGGACACTGGGAACTATCTTGACAGGTCAAACTGTCCCAGGACAGAGGGGACACTGGGAACTATCTTGACAGGTCAAACTGTCCCAGGACAGAGGGGGGACACTGGGAACTATCTTGACAGGTCAAACTGTCCCAGGACAGAGGGGACACTGGGAACTATCTTGACAGGTCAAACTGTCCCAGGACAGAGGGGACACTGGGAACTATCTTGACAGGTCAAACTGTCCCAGGACAGAGGGGACACTGGAAACTATCCAGAGGGGACACTGGGAACTATCTTGACAGGTCAAACTGTCCCAGGACAGAGGGGACACTGGAAACTATCTAGAGGGGACACTGGGAACTATCTGACAGGTCAAACTGTCCCAGGGCAGAGGGGACACTGGAAACTATCTAGAGGGGACATTGAGAACTATCTTTACAGGTCAAACTGTCCCATGACAGGGGGACACTGGGAACTGTCTCTTTACAGGTCAAAACCCTCCCATGACAGGTCACTGGGAACTGTCTAGAGGGGACATTGAGAACTATCTTTACAGGTCAAACTGTCCCCCATGACAGGGGACACTGGGAACTATCTAGACAGGTCAAATTGAGAACTAGGACAGGTCAACACTGGGAACTATCTAGAGGGGACACTGGGAACTATCTTTACAGGTCAAACCCTCCAGGACAGAGGGGACACAGGGAACTATCTAGAGGGGACACTGGGAACTGTCTTGACAGGTCAAACCCTCCCAGGACAGAGGGGACACAGGGAACTGTCTAGAGGGGACACTGGGAACTATCTTGACAGGTCGGACAGTCCCAGGGCAGAGGGGACACAGGGAACTGTCTAGACAGGTCAAACTGTCCAACTGTCTTGACAGGTCAAACTGTCCCAGGACAGAGGGGACATTGGGATCTATCTTTACAGGTCAAACTGTCCCAGGACAGAGGGGACATTGGGAACTATCTTGACAGGTCAAACTGTCCCAGGACAGAGGGGACACTGGGAACTATCTTGACAGGTCAAACTGTCCCAGGACAGAGGGGACACTGGGAACTATCTTTACAGGTCAAACTATCCCAGGACAGAGGGGACATTGGGAACTATCTTTACAGGTCAAACTCCCAGGACAGAGGGGACACTGGGAACTATCTTAACTGCCACTGTACCACTACTGCTGTACCACAAGAATGACAACTCTGGAAGATAGGCAGTGAAAATGGCAATTCTTGAGTGCCAGTGCTGTTCAAGCACTGAACATTTGACTGCAGCTGCAAGCTTTGTGCTTGTACGATCTGAGCCAACTAGGCACCAAGCAACTCCCTTGTGTGTATGTTTATGTGATCCTGTGCCAGACTCCCCAAAGGCCTGGGATTGTCAGGAGGGTATCTTGCATGCCAGGCCACCATGTCATGTATGGGTTGTGCCCCCTGTCTTTCTATGCTAGATGTAGGCCTGTGTGTGTGTCTGCAGGCATTGGTGTGCCCATCCTGCTGGCCTATGTCTACGGTGTGGTGCCAGTCTCCCTGTGCCGCAGTGGAGGCTGCGGGGTCACCACCACCAACACAGGCGGTGTGCGCTTTGAGTTTGACGAGGAGAGAACGAGGGAAATGCACAGGGCAACTTTTCTGGTGAGTGGTCCCAAGGGACTAGTGATGGGGTGAAATGTTATCCCTGCGCATGCTATGTGGATTTGCATTTATTTGTGCGTTTGTGTGAATGAAAGTGTTATCCATGCGCATGCTGTGTGGATTTGCATTTATTTGTGTTTGTATGAGTGAAAAATGTTATCCCAGCACATGCTATATGGATTTGCATTTATTTGTGTGTTGTATGTATGAGTGAAAGTGTTATCCCTGCACATGCTATATGGATTTGCATTTATTTGTGTGTTTTTATGATTGTCACTAGTGAAAGTTTATCCCTGCGCAAGCTGTATGGATTTGGGTTTATTTGTGTGTGTGTACGATTGTCACTAGTCCCAGAGCCTACCAAGTCACGGAGGCACTGCAGTGGTGAGCACTGCTTCAGTTGTCTCCCCCTGCATTGCCTTAAAGGACAGAGTTGTGGTAATATGAGGTAGAAGAAGATCCTCCTCAATGGAGTGCTCCCTCAGTCTGTTGTTCCTTTTGTTCTTCTGCATGCTTTTATCTGCCCTTACTTAGGCCAAGAACGTACAATAAGAAGAAGTAACTCCGTAATTTGAACATGGATATCCAATTTAGAAATTGGGTTCGTACACACTCTTGAAACTCCTTGAACTCTGACAGGGAATTTCAAGACCTTGACAACCTTTGAAAATCAATAAAGTGTGGTTCTGTTGACCAAACCTCCTTGAAAACCTTTGAAAATCAAACCGTCAGCTCCAAAAATCTTTATGTGGCAAAAAGAAATGGCAGTTTGATTTTTCTGCGTTCAGGTTAATGAACAACTTTTTTTCAAATAAATTTTTCAAACATCGTTGCTATCCTGGATCCTCTGCGATTTTACCAAGGGAGATAATTTGTGAACTTCATCAAAATACAATCCAGGATTGTGACAGCGTTTGTAAAAAGTTTGTTTTAAAATGATTTTTTTTTCATCAACCTGAACACAGAAAAATCAAACTGCCATTTCTTCTTTTTTCAATTTTTATGCAAGTAGTGTCAAGACCTGGCACAAAAATTTGACCATTTTCTTTCAAAAATCGTGGTTGGGTTTTATGTGTTTTTGTGCTCAAGAAAGTCTGTTGTAACCATCTGTGGTGTTCATTTTGTCTATTTTCACATTTTTCTTAGTAAAAAAAAGGACTTTATTTGAAGGAGGTGTGTGTGAAAATTGCTTACTTCTCTTTATTTTCAAATGCTGTTTTCTCAAAATCATTTTTTTCAACAACTTTTGATGTGCAAGAAGTACAATATCTCTGGATCCCAGATTAGCTAGCTTAATAATTTTTTTTCTTTTGATCAGAAATGATTTCTGCATGCAATCATATTTTATTTATAAGTCAAAACAGCACGTATCATTTGCTATTTTTATTGGAATAATTCAAAGCAATGAAACGCGAAGCCCGATGGGCCACCATATATGGAAAAAAAAATTATTGAAAAAAAAGCTGCTTAGATATATAATATATATAATATTTTGTAATTGCATTACTTTAGCTCAGCAAAACAATATATACAAATAATTTAATTGCATTACTAAGCTCAGCAAAACAATATATAAAATTCTTTTGTAAATTGCATTACTATAGCTCAGCAAAACAAGAAAAGTCATGTTTCAAGTGCTTAACATGTCTGCTATGATACAAATACAGTTCTTGTCATGAATTTTTTTTTTTTTCATTTTTCATCATTTGCCCCCATTTGTGGTCTCCAAATCACAGAAAAGCTTTGGAATTATCCAGATATGTTTTTTCCATGTTTTTTTTTTTTAAACATGATATAAAAAAAAATGAAGTTTTTTTAAAAGAACAATGGTTTGATTTCCATGCCACCTCTTGCCTTCAAATAAAATAAACCTTCCTTGAAAACTCCTTGAATTTTGTTCTTGGGAGTCTGTAGGAACCCTGTCTAAGAGGAAAGAAAATAATCAAATGAAAATAATTTTTAAAACTTCCTACGAATATATATGTTGATAGTTTGAAGAATGTCACATTAGCCATTTACTTGAAAAAAAAAAAAAAATTTTCTTCATAACTTTCTTCCAAACTGTTGTTTATCATGTCTGTCACCTCATCCCAATCAAAGTCTAGGTCACTCTCAGCTTCATTAGCCTGCATTTTCACTGATCTTCCGTGATAGAAAGCAAGTCAGAATTATCTCCCGTGATCAGAAATTGAGGTCAGCCATTTTGAAAAACAGCACTTTGATCACAAAACTGTAAAAGAGTCATAACTCAAGAACTACAGCACATATTAATTTTTATTTTTTTTTTCTGAACAGAAGTGGATTGAAAAAGGAGAAATGACGCACATTCTCGCAAGACTTCCATTTTTACGAGAAACATGGCAGCGCCCATTGTTGACATGTGGTTTTGCAGGTTTGTGCGGGCTTTGTATGCACAGCCACTGTGACTTTTTACTGGGCGCCAGCGGGCCCTGTATGAGAAGAGGGTCAAGTAGGACCAGCACAGGGTGGTGCTCATGAGGTTTCAGGTGTTTGGTTGACCACTGGAGAGAAAAACGCTTTAACAGAAACAAAAGGCAAAGTCCTTGTAAGCACACACACACACACACACACACACACACACACACACACACACATGTGTGTGTATGAATGTATGTATAAGCAGGTAGAACAGATAAATAGTGGATGAAAGCAAGTAGAGGCACCAGCCGCCGTGGCAAAGTGGTTAGCGTCGCAGACTCCCGGCTGGGAGGTCGTGGGTTTGAATCCCATCAGAGTCATGTGGGTTTTTCTGCCCCGACCGGCTCCTACCCAGAGTTGAGTGTGCTCCGGACTCAGTTGGGAAGACTGGGACCACACAGTCGAGTTTCATCCACTTAATGGAAGCGTTTCTGAGTGTGTTGCTCAAATTTCCTGACCAACACTGCAGGTGCCTGTATCTCTCGGGCCTGGTTGACGCCGGGATATATTATGAAAGGAAGCGTAGAGTAGAGTACAGCCCTGTCATGTAGTCTCAGACCGAAATGGAAATCCGTAGCATCATTTTAATCATCCTCATCATTCTCATCGATCAGCATTTGAAAAAAAAAAAAGTCTCAAATTCTGTGGCCTTTCATGCCCTGCTCTCATGGTGACCTCAGTTTCAATGTCCTCTCCACGTCTGTGGCCTTGGTTTGGTTCTGTCGGGGTCACTGGTATCGGCGAGTCCATGGGGGCTGTGTTGGATGGACGTGGTGGCACCCTCCAGAGGGAGAGCTCACTCACGCCGGCTCCACGACTAAGCAATTATTGTCGTCAGTAGGGGGCTTAATAGGTGGTGTCCTGCGTATGTTAGATCAGAACAGGCGCCACTGAACTCCACCGAAGTGACTCAGCAGCAGTGAAGTGTCTCCTCCGGTGGGTTGCCTCTTGACATTGACTGCTCCCTATGGACATTGACTGTCCCTATGGCTGCGGTGGGGCTGACGGGGGGCTGACTGGGCTGTGGACGTGGACGGGGTGTCGGAATTAGCGGAATGGGTGCACTGCCTCTGAGGTGGCGCAGAGGTTGGGACAAAAAAAAAAAAAAAAAGCAAGCAAGTAGAGGCAGGCAGTTCCTCTGTCATGGGAGGAGGGGGGGGCTGTGAAAGAAAATAAAAGTGAAAAAGAGGGCATAAGAATATAGTTGTAAAATCCTCCTGTAGCACCATGATTATATGGACCATGATAGGCTGCCTTGAAAACACACCTGTTTGTATGGCCTGCCCAGAGGCCTTCTGTCCTGAAAACACATGTGTTTGTATGGCCTGCCCAGAGGCCTTCTGTCCTGAAAACACAGGTTTTATGGCCTGCCCAGAGGCCTTCTGTCCTGAAAACACATCTGTTTGTATGGCCTGCCCAGAGGCCTTCTGTACTGAAAACACATGTGTTTGTATGGCCTGCCCAGAGGCCTTCTGTACTGAAAACACATCTGTTTGTATGGCCTGCCCAGAGGCCTTCTGTCTTGAAAACACATCTGTTTGTATGGCCTGCCCAGAGGCCTTCTATCCTGAAAACACATCTGTTTGTATGGCCTGCCCAGAGGCCTTCTGTCTGTTGAGTAGGACTCATCAGGGGGACACAGATGTGAGAAAACTCACAAGGATAAATGTCTTTATGTTTTGTTTAGCCTTCCAGTTGTGTTTCAATGATATTTTAAAGTATAATAGTTCCAGCCACCTTTTTCTTGATGACTGTACTTATTGGGTCTCCATGGTGGGCACGCCTTTCTGCTGTTTGCCATGGTTACTGATGAGGGCTGAAGTCCTGAAACCAGGTGCATAGGCTTGGTTGAAACACTGATTTCCTCTGGGACAGGAACATGCGCTATACATTTGTTACCCTTTTAGGGCCACAGCATGGCACTGAAAGAAGCATCCGGCACTGAAAGAAGCATCTGGCTCCAAAGGAAATTTGGTGTTCCTGGCTGGCTGCCCATAGAGTCATCTGTGATTCCTCTCTCTCCTGTATTGAGGGCTGATATATTTTTTGTTTTTTTTAAATCAGATTTCCTTTAACTTTTTAAAGTATTTCAATAGACTTAGATTGATTATTAAATTTACCTGGTTTTCTCCCCCTGCTGTATTGTTCATTTTATAAACGGGATCAGCGGTGGAGGATTGCAATTCCTTTTGGTAATCCAAGCGTGGGATTTTAAATCAGTTTTTTGTCTCAACACATTTGTGTTGGAAACTTGGTGAATGTGAGCAAGCCATTTAGATAGTATGTACATCAAGCAATCTCCATTCCTTTGTCCTTTGGGTTTTTTTTTTTTTTTGTTTAATTCTTTCTTTACACTTCAAGAATTGTAATATCATTTTAGATCTATGTTTCTTATGCTTCATGACATTTTATCTTTCCCTCTATGTTTCTTTTGCTTCGTTACATTTTACCCTTCCCTCTATGTTTCTTTTGCTCTGTTACATTTTACCCTTCCCTCTATGTTTCTTTTGCTCTGTTACATTTTACCCTTCCCTCTATGTTTCTTTTGCTTCGTTACATTTTACCCTTCCCTCTATGTTTCTTTTTGCTTCGTTACATTTTATTCTGGAAGGGAAGACCAAACAGAAAGATGTTGAAAAGGAACCGTCTATCTTTTCCTTGATGAATACGTTCGCTGGGTGTGGAAGCTCCAACACAGTTGTGCCTTTTGTTGTGCCTGCTGAAGAGGTGTTGGGTGTGGAAGCTCCAACACAGTTGTGCCTTTTGTTGTGCCTGCTGAAGAGGTGTTGGGTGTGGAAGCCCCAACACAGTTATGCCTTTTGTTGTGCCTGCTGAAGAGGAGTTAAGCCTGGAAACGGGTACAAGCTAGGCTGAAACACTGGTTTTCTCTAGGATGGTTTTCTCTAGGATGGGAACTTTCGTATGTCCATGCAGTTGACAGCGTCTTAGGGGTACAGCTTAGCACTGAAAGAAATATCCGGTTCTGAGGGGTATTTGATGTTCATAGCAGGCTCCCCACAAAATTGTCTGTGTTTCGTCTCTCTCTCTCTCTCTCTTGTATATAAGGCCACTGTTTTTTGTGTGTGTTTCTTTTTGGTGGGGCGGGGGAAGGGGAGGGGGGTTTATACACCAAAGCTCCTTTCACTTTGTTAAGTCTCGAAAGACTGAAGAATTGTTTGATTTACAGCCACTTGTTTTTCCTTTATTACTAATCTGTTTAACTTACAGACACTTGTTTTCCTTTATTACAAAGTTGATGTATAGAGAAAGATGGATATAGATACATATTTATAGATCGGGGAGAGGGAGGGAATTGCGTGTGTGCATACTGTTTGATTAGGGGGAGAGTGGCAAGGATTTTAAAGTAGAATGAGTTTAACGCTTTAAAATCGTATCAAAAAAGTCCATTTTGTATCACTGGAGAAGTTTCCAGTGTTATAGAATAGTAGATGTGGTTAGTATCCGCATGTGATTTAATTTTGAGGCCTCTTGCACAAAGACTGAAAGAGACCAGAGAGAAAAAAAAACGTTAGAGACTGTAAAGACCTGAAAAAATGTGCAAACAAGTAACAAAAAACTGTGTGAGGCATTGTGTGCTTTCGTATATGAATGACACAAGTGCACAGGGATTGCCTTGTATGACAGACTTATGCTGACGGAAATGGGGGTAAGAGGACTCTGCTGGGATAGCTGGGACACTATCCTATTCTTTCAAAGGGAGGTCTAAAAATAGAGATATCTCACTTTGCCAGTATATTTCCCCTTACTTCCCTGATAGCACTGTTGCCTTTATCCTACTTGTGTGGATATGCCCCTTGCTAAATAGGCCAGGAATAAAAGAGTTAAGGTCGTAAAATCAGCCCTCTTTGTTTGAAAACTGCCAGTTTTATTTGACTGTTCTCAGCTGAACAGCATGTCAGGTTTGCTGAGAGGTAAGCTGAAATCAGTTTTCTGTCCATGGGAGTGTGTGGAGATGTGCTGTCCCGCAGTTCTAAATAGAAATACTGGTAATGCAGACTTGCCAGGAGGCCTCAGTACACGCTTGGAGGTTTAAACCTCATGATTCCTTTGTGACTGGTGGTGGTCAGGTGATAACCAGAGTGAAACGATGCCCGCGGTGGCCAACCCCAGCATTGCCCCCAGCATTGGGGATGCATCTCTGGGCATGACCAACAGCCTCAGCGCCAGCGGCAGCCACATGGAACGAGTGGGCATTCTCCGCGACGCCGACAGTGACCGGGACTCTGCATCCAACCGTGCCATTGCCTCTGCCAGTCTGAACGGCAGCCTGTGTGGCTCCACCTACACTAACAAGTCAGTGTGTGTGTGTGTGTGTGTGTGTGTGTGTGTGTGTGTGTTGGAGGAAAGGGAGATATCATGGTGCTGCAGCTATTGCAGGTGTTATAGGGAATGTGGCTCCACCTACACTAACAAGTCATTGTGTTTGTGTGTGTTGGAGGAAAGGGGGATATGGTGCTGCAGCTATTGCAGGTGTTATGGGGAATGTGGGCTAGCAGTGGTGAGGCTGTGTTGGGACAAACCTCATTGCTGCTGTGTGTGGGGAGCTGTAATCAGTTACTACGCCCAAATACACATAGATATGAAATGGAAACAAAGTAAAAAAGAAATCCCTGTGGGAACTAAGTGAACATGTGAAGACACACTAGTGTGTGTATATGCATTTAGATGGTACTGTGTATTGGATGGGTATGTGTGTATATGCATTTAGATGGTACTGTGTATTGGATGGATGTGTGTGTATATGCATTTGGATGGTACTGTGTACTGGATGGGTGTGTGTGTATATGCATTTAGATGGTACTGTGTATTGGATGGGTGTGTGTGTATATGCATTTAGATGGTACTGTGTATTGGATGGGTGTGTGTGTGTATATGCATTTAGATGGTACTGTGTATTGGGGAGGGGGGGGGGGAGAAAGCAATGTGTTTGAGGATGCAGGTGTCTTAGGGCGTGACTGTTTGAATTGTGAGTGAATGCATGCAAGGGCATGCACGTGTCTGAAGTGTCCATGCAGGTGGGAGTATGATTTGATAGTGAACATCAGGTGTGTGTGTCTGAAGTGTCCATGCAGGTGGGAGTATGATTTGATAGTGAACATCAGGTGTGTGTGTCTGAAGTGTCCATGCAGGTGGGAGTATGATTTGATAGTGAGCATCAGGTGTGTGTGTCTGAAGTGTCCATGCAGGTGGAGTATGATTTGATAGTGAACATCAGGTGTGTGTGTCTGAAGTGTCCATGCAGGTGGGAGTATGATTTGATAGTGAACATCAGGTGTGTGTGTCTGAAGTGTCCATGCAGGTGGGAGTATGATTTGATAGTGAACATCAGGTGTGTGTGTCTGAAGTGTCCATGCAGGTGGGAGTATGATTTGATAGTGAGCATCAGGTGTGTGTGTCTGAAGTGTCCATGCAGGTGGGAGTATGATTTGATAGTGAGCATCAGGTGTGTGTGTCTGAAGTGTCCATGCAGGTGGGAGTATGATTTGATAGTGAGCATCAGGTGTGTGTGTCTGAAGTGTCCATGCAGGTGGGAGTATGATTTGATAGTGAGCATCAGGTGTGTGTGTCTGAAGTGTCCATGCAGGTGGGAGTATGATTTGATAGTGAGCATCAGGTGTGTGTGTCTGAAGTGTCCATGCAGGTGGGAGTATGATTTTGATAGTGAGCATCAGGTGTGTGTGTCTGAAGTGTCCATGCGGGTGGGAGTATGATTTGATAGTGAGCATCAGGTGTGTGAGTCTGAAGTGTCCATGCGGGTGGGAGTATGATTTGATAGTGAGCATCAGGTGTGTGAGTCTGAAGTGTCCATGCAGGTGGGAGTATGATTTGATAGTGAGCATCAGGTGTGTGAGTCTGAAGTGTCCATGCAGTGGGAGTATGATTTGATAGTGAGCATCAGGTGTGTGAGTCTGAAGTGTCCATGCAGGTGGGAGTATGATTTGATAGTGAGCATCAGGTGTGTGAGTCTGAAGTGTCCATGCAGGTGGGAGTATGATTTGATAGTGAGCATCAGGTGTGTGAGTCTGAAGTGTCCATGCAGGTGGGAGTATGATTTGATAGTGAGCATCAGGTGTGTGAGTCTGAAGTGTCCATGCAGGTGGGAGTATGATTGATAGTGAGCATCAGGTGTGTGAGTCTGAAGTGTCCATGCAGGTGGGAGTATGATTTGATAGTGAGCATCAGGTGTGTGTGAGTCTGAAGTGTCCATGCAGGTGGGAGTAGTATGATTTGATAGTGAGCATCAGGTGTGTGTGCGAGTCTGAAGTGTCCATGCAGGTGGGAGTATGATTTGATAGTGAGCATCAGGTGTGTGAGTCTGAAGTGTCCATGCAGGTGGGAGTATGATTTGATAGTGAGCATCAGGTGTGTGCGAGTCTGAAGTGTGTCCATGCAGGTGGGAGTATGATTTGATAGTGAGCATCAGGTGTGCGCGAGTCTGAAGTGTCCATGCAGGTGGGAGTATGATTTGATAGTGAGCATCAGGTGTGCGCGAGTCTGAAGTGTCCATGCAGGTGGGAGTATGATTTGATAGTGAGCATCAGGTGTGCGCGAGTCTGAAGTGTCCATGGGGGGAGTATGATTTGATAGTGAGCATCAGGGGTGTGCGCGAGTCTGAAGGGGTCCATGCAGGTGGGAGTATGATTTGATAGTGAGCATCAGGGGTGTGTGCGAGTCTGAAGTGTCCATGCAGGTGGGAGTATGATTTGATAGTGAGGAGGGGTGTGTGCGAGTCTGAAGTGTCCATGCAGGTGGGAGTATGATTTGATAGTGGCATCAGGGGTGCAGTGCGAGTCTGAAGTGTCCATGCAGGTGGGAGTATGATTTGATAGTGAGCATCAGGGGTGTGTGCGAGTCTGAAGTGTCCATGCAGGTGGGAGTATGATTTGATAGTGAGCATCAGGGGTGTGTGTGTCTGAAGTGTCATGCAGGTGGGAGTATGATTTGATAGTGAGCATGGGGTGTGTGAGTCTGAAGTATCCATGCAGGTGGGAGTATGATTTGATAGTGAGCATCAGGTGTGCAGTGTGTGAAGTGTCCATGCAGGTGGGAGTATGATTTGATAGTGAGCATCAGGTGTGTGTGTGTCTGAAGTGTCCATGCAGGTGGGAGTATGATGGCCATACTCATAGTGAGCATCAGGTGTGTGTGGTCTGAAGTGGGCAGATGGGAGTATGATTTCATAGTGAGCATCAGTGGGGACTGAAGTGTCCATGCAGGTGGGAGTATGATTTCATAGTGAACATCAGTGTGCGTGTGCCTGAAGTGTCCATGCAGGTGGGGTGTATGATTTCATAGTGAACATCAGGTGCGTGTGTCTGAAGTGTCCATGCAGGTGGAGTATGATTTCAGTGGGGAACATGTTGTGTGTGTCTGAAGTGTCCATGCAGGTGGAGTATGATTTCATAGTGAACATCAGGTGTGTGTGTCTGAAGTGTACTGGGGTGGGAGTGGGATGTTGGTAGTGAACATGGGGTGTGTGTGTCTGAAGTGTACATGTGGGTGGGAGTATGGCTTGATAGTGAACATCAGGTGTGTGTGTCTGAAGTGTCCATGTGGGTGGGAGTATGATTGGGGTGAACATCAAGTGTGTGCAAGTTTGCAGTGGGGACTGTTGGTATGGCTTGGGGTGCAGTGGGGACTGTTGGTATGGCTGGGGTGCAGTGGGACCTGTTGGTATGGCTGGGGTGCAGTGGGGACCTGTTGGTATGGCTGGGGTGCAGTGGGGACTGTTGGTATGGCTGGGGTGCAGTGGGGACTGTTGGTATGGCTGGGGTGCAGTGGGGACTGTTGGTATGGCTGGGGTGCAGTGGGGACTGTTGGTATGGCTGGGGTGCAGTGGGGACTGTTGGTATGGCTGGGGTGCAGTGGGGACTGTTGGTATGGCTGGGGTGCAGTGGGACTGTTGGTATGGCTGGGGTGCAGTGGGGACTGTTGGTATGGCTGGGGTGCAGTGGGGACTGTTTGGTACGCCTAGGGTTCATTAACCCTTTGCCTGCCACACCCTTTTTAAAGCTGTGAGACAACAGTTTGCCAAACCTTTTTTAGTCGTGAAGGGTAATAATTCAAAAAAAATTCTGGCTCAAAAACTACTGAACAAAAGTGTATGAAACCTATACTTTTCTGAAAGGAAATTGAACAATCTATCTTTTGATAACAATTTCAATCACATTCAAGAACACTGCAAAAAGTTTATGTCCAATGAAATAGGTTTATGTGTTTTTCACTCAAATTTCTAAACATACTATCATATTAGTGTGAAACAAAACAGTGAATTATTGTTAGAAAACAAAAGAATTATAATGAAAAATGTATTTCCTTACCTTATGTGAAAAATATAAATCCAAAGTTTTCAAATTGACCAGATACATGTCCACAGCTACATCTAGGTTGTTTGGAGGTTCAGAAAGAAATTTATGTGTCACTGTTGCTTTCTTCTTCTGTTATCCACCAGTATTATGACCACACAACACAAACACAAATGATGATAAAATCACACACATATGTACATAATCATATATACAGGACAGGAGACAGTGAATAATAGTTTTTCTTATAGTCTCTCTTTGTATGTTACTCCTGGAAACAAGGCTGCACACACAAAGGTGGTGTTGAAGGACACTGTCCACATACATAGTTTGTTTCCTTGGGATGCCCCTCTTGCTGCACACCTTGCACCTCCTGCCTGATGAACAATCCCCCACCCCCCACCAACCCCCCCCCCCCCCCACCCCACCCACAGTCTTTTCTAAGGTAGTGGGAAAGTGCCTCTCCGTCAGTCATGCAATTTCTTCAGAAGGGGGTAGAGCTGCTTGTGATGCTGGATTGTCGCCATACAGGAGGTCGCTGATGACTTGCAGCTGGAACGTCAGAAAATCCAACTTGCTGTGTGTGTGTTTCTTGTGTGGCTGGGTGTTGTTAGGTGGCACAAGGGGCTAGGCCAACACACCACCTCTCCCTCTCCCCCTCTGTGCAGCAGCTACCCCTCTCCTCTGGTCCCCCATCCTCTGCCAACACCTGTTGACATAAAATAAAAGTCATGTTCACACACACACACACACACACACACACACACACACATACTCTTTCTCTCTCTCTCTCTCTCTCTCTCTCTCTCTCTCTCTCTCTCTCTCTCTCTCTCTCTCTCTCTCTCTCTCTCTCTCTCTCTCTCTCTCTCTCTCTCTCTCACACACACACACACACACACACACACACACACACACAAAATAGCACATGCACCATTACTACTTCTCACTCAGTCTTGTTTCAAGTATCTACTCAAAAACCATTTGATAGCACACACACACACACACACACACACACACACACACACACACACACACACACACAGTGAAATCAGAAACGCTCAGACAAAGTGCCACGCCCACACCACGCCCACCATGTGAAGTCTTCTGTTTTCTGGTAAATGCCATGTGATCAAAACCCATTCATCAGCACACTCGCACAAGACAATAACTATGAGTCGTACCTGTTCCCCTTCCAACGCTTGGCCGCCTATGTTGATGCGTGCTGGCTTGGCCACGAGCAAGCTGACCCGTTATGTGTGTGCCAGCTGTAGCAGACGACGCTTCTGCTTCACTCACAGTACTACCCTCCTTTTCTGAGCTGCGATCACTTGACGGGCCTTCGCCCATTTCAAAATCTGGGTCAGTGACGCTGTCATACTCTGCCTCCGGCTCTGCTGCTCTGTTCTCACGAGCTGTTCTGGCAATGTTGACGTAAACATCACCCCCCCTCCTCTGAACAGCTGATTCGTCACCTTCGTCCTCATCCAGCGAGTCTTCTGACACACTGATGTCATCATAGGCAACAAAGTCTTCGTCCTCAATCAGTTGAAGAACTTCCTCAACATCAGTGGTAACAAACTCGCTGTAGTTTTTTTTGGTGCAGGCTTTCTTATGACGCCACTTGGTCCCACTCGTGGTTCTTCTTCAGCCATGTTGAACTCATGTGAAAATCGGCAGGGGGTGGTATCAGTAACAGCCCAAACTGACCACTTAACTGCCTCGTTGGATTCTTTCACTCACGAATATTCATCGCAGACATATCGGACTTTCTTATTGGTGTGAATTGGGAAATCCCAAACTAAAGATAAAGATAGGAAAATTCATACGATGACGATCACGGATTTTTCCGTGCTGATGGCAGATTTTTGCACATGGAACTGTCACGGAAATATCCGTGACGGGGCGGCCAAGGGGTTAAGTGTGTGTATGAGATTGCAAAATGGAGTTAAACATGCTCAGCTGTGTACATACACATTTGAGATTGTATGGGGTAAAGTTGTGTACATGTAGGTGTGCTGGTGTAATTAGCATTTAAATGTGTGTACACACACACACACACACACACACACACACACACACACACACACACACACACACACACACACACACACATACACACATCAGACATGACAGACACAGCAGACATGACTGGAACATTAGACGTGCCAGATGTGTGTGTTGTGATGTGATGTGATGTGTGTGATATGATGTGATGTGATGTGTGTGGTGTGATGTGATGTGTGGTGGTGTGTGTGGACAGACTGGAGGTACAGGCGGATGTGTGATGTGATGTGATGTGGTGTGTGTGATGTGATGTGATGTGTGTGGTGTGTGTGGTGTGGTGTGAAGTGATGTGTGGTGTGGTGTGATGTGATGTGATGTGGTGGGGTGGGGTGGGATGTGATGTGATGTGATGTGTGGACAGACTGGAGGTACAGGCGGATGTAGTGCCGGGCGGAGGGCCCCAGAAGCGAGCTAGTTTCAGCAGCGAGTCAGCCAACATCAGCTGAGTGAGAGAAGTCGGCCACCGTGTCCTTTGACGAAGCCAGCCTGAGAGTGATCTACTCGGAGGGACACACCAGGTGTGTGCAGCTGTTGTACATCTGTTCTCTCTTCTTCACTCATTGACTTGCTCCCTCAGTGTTGTCTTTACTTTGGTTTGTTCCTGCCTCTTGTATTCTCCCATTGTACAGATGGTTTCCAGCTACTGCACATCTGAAATCCCCCCCGCCTTCCCTCATCCTTTCTCCTTTCAAACACGATTCTGTCTCCTGTTTCCCCTCCACACCGTGTGGACCCCCACTGTGTGGACCTCCACCGCGTGGACCCCCACTGTGTGGACCTCCACTGTGTGGACCCCCACTGTGTGGACCTCCACCGTGTGGACCCCCACTGTGTGGACCTCCACTGTGTGGACCTCCTCCGTGTGGACCCCCACTGTGTGGACCTCCACTGTGTGGACCCCCACTGTGTGGACCCCCACCGTGTGGACCCCCACTGTGTGGACCCCCACTGTGTGGACCTCCACTGTGTGGACCTCCTCCGTGTGGACCCCCACTGTGTGGACCTCCACTGTGTGGACCTCCTCCGTGTGGACCCCCACTGTGTGGACCTCCACCGTGTGGACCCCCACTGTGTGGACCTCCACTGTGTGGACCTCCTCCGTGTGGACCCCCACCGTGTGGACCTCCACCACCATGTGGACCCCCACTGTGTGGACCCCCACTGTGTGGACCTCCTCCGTGTGGACCCCCACTGTGTGGACCTCCACCGTGTGGACCCCCACTGTGTGGACCCCCACTGTGTGGACCTCCTCCGTGTGGACCCCCACCATGTGGACCCCCACTGTGTGGACCTCCTCCGTGTGGACCCCCACTGTGTGGACCCCCGCCTTGTGGACCCCCCCCTACTACTGCCTGTCTCTTCCATCCCCAGAACTGAAGCAGCAGCAGTAAAGCTATCCATACCGCCAGTCCACAGACTCCCCGTCTCTCCACTCACGCAGGACCTTCATTCTCTTGCAGAGTAAAGGAGGAGCACATGTGTTGATGCGTGTATGCACATGTGTGTGTGTGTGTGTGTGTCTCTGTGTGTGTGTGTGTGTGTGTGTACGCGCGCACGTGTGGCTGTGTTTAGAGAGAGAAACGGTAAACCTCTGGGAGGGAAGGAGGAGAGAGAAATTTCTCATTTAGAACAAAGGAGGAGCACTTGGAGATAAACATGTGATGAGTGTGTTTATGTTATGTCTGTGATGCATGTGTGTCTGAGTGTGCAGATGTGCTTGCATGGGTGCATGTGAACGTGTGTGTGTGTGTTGGTGAGCACAGTGAACGATAACACATGCATGATGATAAACAGTGAGATAGAACTGCGCCGATACACACAGTGAAAGGTGAAGAGTTACGTTGTGCTGCCATGTGGGGCAGTTGAGTTCTTCTCCCTTGCTGGTCATCAACGGAGGTCAAACAGTTCCTCTTAATTGACTCCATCTCCATTCCTTCACCCCATCCCATCCCCACCCCATCCCACCCCCCATCCCCATCCCACCCTTCCTCCACCCCATCCCACCTTCCTCCACCCCATCCCACCTTCCTCCACCCCATCCCACCTCCCTTCACCCCATCCCACCTTCCTCCACCCCATCCCACCCTCCTCCACCCCATCCCACCCTCCACCTTCCTCCACCCCATCCCACCTTCCTCCACCCCATCCCACCTTCCCCCCCCCCCATCCCCACCTTCCTCCACCCCATCCCACCCTCCTCCACCCCATCCCACCCTCCTCCACCTTCCTCCACCCCATCCCACCTCCCTTCACCCCATCCCACCTTCCCACCCCCCATCCCACCTTCCTCCACCCCATCCCACCTTTCTCCATCCACCCTCCACCCCATCCCACCCTCCTCCACCCCACCCACCCACCTCCCACCCCATCCCACCTTCCTCCACCCCATCCCACCCTCCTCCACCCCATCCCACCTTCCCACCCCATCCCACCCTCCTCCACCCCATCCCACCTTCCTCCCCCATCCCACCCACCCTCCTCCACCCCATCCCACCTTCCTCCACCCCATCCCACCTTCCTCCACCCCATCCACACCCTCCTCCACCCCCCACCTTCCCACCCCCTGTCCCCACCCCATTCTCAGTAGTGGTGGCTCTGTTGTAAGTTTATGTAAAAAAAAAAATCTGCACACACACACACACACACACACACACACGTAATATATGCACATCTACACACACACACACACACACACACAATCTATATGTATACTCTCTCACACACACACACACACACACACACACACAGTCGGACACACACACACACACACACACACACATATCCAACGCATAACATCTAAACACATATATATTCATATACTCACGTGCCCGCGCGCACACACACACACAGACACACTCACAGACACACACACACACACACACACACACACACACTATGCGTACACTCGCACACACACACACACACATACTATGCGGACACTCACACACACACACACATACACACACACAGTGTGATATGATGCACTGGCACACAAAATGAAAACTGCATTGAGGAATTGTACTTAGTGCAGACAGTGGAGTTCTTCTCCTGTTCTTCAACAGAGAAAAAAAAAAAGCTGCTAACTCCTGCCTACCTCACCCCCCCCCCCCCCCCTCCATCCCAACCCTGCCCCAACCCCCCATTCCTGAACAGCAGTTGTATTATATATCGACGTAAAAAACAAAAAGTGTGCTGATATCACTAAGAGAGAGGGAGAGTGAGTAGTTCACGACAAAGACATGGCATGTTAGAACTTAGACGAAAGAAAATTTGATGACAAACACCATCAAAGTTCACTGTCAAAAGGTACTGCACAGTGGCACATTCAGCCTCACGTACTGATGTCCATGCTATCTAACTTTCCCTGTGTCTTTCCCCAGTCCACACACACACGCCAGCGTGTGTATGGTGCATCAAAGCATCGCATTCTATCTGTGTTGGTAGTAAGTCTGAGAAAGGGAGGTGCTTTCTTTCTCTCCCTCTTGTGCTCTCTGCTGTCAGGGAGTGTGTTTATTTGTGTGTCTTGTGGTCAGCTGGGCCGATAGCATGAACTGAATCTCCCTTCACTCTCTCCTTTCTTCTCAGCTGTGGGTGACTGTGTCTTGTGTATGTCAGTGTGTGTGTGTGAGAGAGAGAATTACAGAATTAATCCTCAACTGATATATATCTCTCTCTCATGGTTTGTCAGTATACTTCTTGAAATCTCTGCATTTTTCTTGTCTTTTCTCTTCTTTTTTCCCTTCAAATGGCAAGCTGTACAATGTACATCCTTTCTACTGGTATTTGTATTTCAGCAATTTCAATAGTTTTTCTTTTAAGATAATCATGTGCACACACTGTAGGAGGATCCAAAAGTTTTCATTCACACACATATACTATACAGCACAAGTGTGTGTGTGTGTGATAGAGAGAGAGAGAGAGAGGGGGGACAGGTGTGTGTGTGGGGGGGGGGGGGGGGGGGGCATTATTAGGGTAAACAGGTCCGGTCAGATGTTGAAAGGTTTGTTTTTAAAAAAAATAGCAAGGGAAAATAGGGAATGGATCTTTACATTATTTTGAGTAGTTAGTATATCATATGTACATGTGCATATATATTTTATTCAAATATGAGGATTTCAGAAACAAGAAAGAGAGAAAAGAAAGCAGATTAAGAATATTTAGAGTCCTAACATGCTATCATGTATTGCAGAGAGAATTTAGACATCAACCCAGACAGTGGTGACACAAGAGACACCGATGCTGGATACGAGGGAGCTGACTCCGCTGCGTCCCCTACCCACCCCCCAGAGTCCCCGCCCCTTCAGTCGCTCCTCCGGACCAGGGATGAAGGACGCCACAGCACCAAGTGCAAGAAACTGACACGCTTCGTCGACGACATTCCTCTCACAACCTCCACCTCCAGTGCCGTGGTGACAGGAGATAGCAGTGCGCATCGCCGAGGTGGGGGATGAGGGGGCAGCGTGCAGGCGTCTGCTAAGGGAGACATCCTCAGTTTACTACCAGCCAGTCACGACATGGGCGATGAAGACCAACACACGCGGCCTTTACATTGTAAAGTTGCCAGCAGTTTGTCCGGCAAGATCAGCGTCAACGACAACGTCAGTCTTCACTCGGTGCCCTCCTCCAAAATGCAGGAGACGTATTTTCCCAGTGTGGTTCTGTCAGAGGAGGCGGCAGCAGGACGGGCGGTGTTGGAGCCCAGTGAGGTGGCCATGTCTCGGGTCACCCTGCGCAGCCAAGCAGCGTCCATGGGCTTGGTGATGCCGGAGGTGGACACAGACAAACCCGTGGCCTCTCGCCAGTCCTCGCACAGCCCTGATGCCGACAGCCAGTCCCTTGGTCACCGCTCTCGCAGCCTGAGCCTCAGCTGTTCCTCGCTGGAGAAGCGGGCATGGGAGGGGGGAAGCGATGCTGCGCTGACTGTCACAGCGCCTGAACCAAGGTTAGCACAGTCAGAAGAGTGACACGTGGTCTTCGTCGCCATAGTTACGAATTGGCCTACAGGCATGGAAGAATATCACCCAATCTTTTCGATGAAAAACTCACTAGCATTCAAACTTGTCACATGATGACACTTTTGGAACATGCAAGTCTGCCAAAAGAATTTAAAATAAACTGTGGCTGGATTGAAGGTCAAGGACTGGACACTGAACTGTCTCTGTTTGCCAGCAGTTGTGGGAATGTCTCTCAGCAACAGGTGCATGAATGAGTTGGCCAGGGCAAGGAAGGCTTTGTCCATGCTCAAAATGCGACTTGATTCTCAATCTGTGATTCAGCGCCCAGTCAGATGTAGGTTTTCCATGCAAGTGTGTTAGTGTGTGTATGTGTGTGTGGGCGCACGCGTGTGTGTGTGCGCACACATGTGCAGTATGTTATTTGTATTTTGTTTGTTTGTTTCTGTCGTTCATCTGAGAGATATGGAAGACCAACTGTGACTGAGTGAGTGATTGAGCTTGTTTGTGGAGTTGCAAGCAGTGATCACACAATAAAAGTTTTTTTTTTTTTTTTTTTTTTTTTTTTTTTTTATGGGAACAACTTCAAGGAGAAAGGACAAAAAGAGAGACAAAAGGAATATAACTGTGATATGAATCAGTCTGCATGATAGCTACGCCAAAAATAGTGTCAATGCTTCTGTGCCACAAATAAAAAATACAACGGTAAAGAACCTGTTGGTATTGCTGATGTTTAAAGAGAACCCTTTTATTATTTCTGTATTTCAGTGTCTTTATTTACTTCAAATTTGCATGTGTTCTTATTTGTTGTTATTTGTCTTGCTGTACAAAGTTGTTAACACCCAGGGCTTTTTTTTTTTTTTAGGGTTTTTTTTTTTTGTTGTATTTCTATTTAATTCTCTTTAATTTTGAATGTCTTTCAGTAAATGTTTTGGAAAAAAAAATAGATAAATGTGAAATGTATTCATACACATATATATATATATATAAATCCCCAGTTTTATCTCTGTATTTTTTGTGTTTGGATTTTCTGTAAAAATTTTGTTGCTAGTAATTGTTTTGGGAGAGATAGTTATGATGGTGAAGTGTTACTCTGATGTCAGGTCATATTTAAGATTTTTCGGGCAGTTTGATAGAAGAATCAGAGATCTTATGCATTTGTTTCTATAACCCTTACAACTGAATAGGATAGCTGATGAAAGACTATAAAAAAGAAGGAAAAAAAAAAAAAACAACTGTATCGCTTTTTTAATGGCATTTGTGTGTAAATTTTGCTTCTAGTGCTTTTCAGCCCATGTATGAAGCTCTCTCTCCTTTTCTCCCTCCCTCCTCCTCTCTCTCTCTCTTTCTTTCTGTCTTCGTCACTTGCTCTCATTTGTCTTGGTCTAGAATGTTTTATGGAAGAGAAACAGTTCCAGTGTTGAATGAAATGTGGACCCATACAAGCGCACACGCACACGCACACACACACACACACACACAGAGGAGATGGAAAATAAAACTCTGAGACCAGAGAACAGAGATGAAGAGTCATCTGATGGCTGCACAATGAGCACAAAACGACACAAGCTTTTCAAAGTGAGCTGTGTTAAATAAATGAATGTTAAGATCACCATTGGGATGGAGTATTTTGTATTTGTAATTTTAGCCACAGTAGCTAATCATTCTACATTGTTAGTGTGGCAACACGGATCTGAGCTTTGAAGGAAGCATGTTTCCCTGGACTGCTTCATGCTGGCAGGTGAAATGCTGTCATGATGCAGAGAAAGGTTTTTAAACATTTTTCTGTTATCTATCAACTTTGTCGGCAAAAAAATTGCACTAACTAGGGATTGGTTTTCATTTCAAGGGCACTGGACTGTTTGCAAAAGAAGAAAAAGTGAAAAAAAAACAGGTCCAAATCACACTGAATTTTTGATGTGAAAATCTTGTTGTGGCTGTAGATTATGGTGCTTGAATATAGCTGTGTTGCTGATGTTTCTGACTGACTGACTGGGTCACTTCTCGCACTGCCATGCCATGCAGGCACATACACACTGTCTCACCAGCCCCGGCTACCGGAGTTCTCATTATCAAGTTTAGAATTGTTTCAGGCACATTACTATTTTGATGTTTCGAGTCGCCCACAATCATGTTAAAAACACTGTCAAGATTGCTGTCATTTAGAGTCAAGTCACACACACTTCGGCTCCATATAGTGATTTTTTTTCTTAGATTGTTCTTAAGGCAAAGCAGCTGTTCTCCAGAGGAAGGCAAGTAGCATGTCTCCATATACCACTTTTCCCCAATAAGCCGTATAGTAACAGGGAGCAGACTGAACCTCGATGAACAGATCGGTTATTTAGCAATGCCATACAAGCAGAGGAGTGAAAATCATTAAGTTAGAGGTAACAATATTGAAAATTTCCTCAAAACAAAAATCAGTGGTACAAAAGAGTCGTCTGAATCGGGAGTGAGGGGGACAAAGTGATAATGCGTTTGGTTTGGGCTTGTCACCTTTACTATGCCTCACAGTTTTAGCACCAGCAAATTGAAATTTGGTCATGTGTCACCTGTTGGAGTCAGTGGGAAAAGTTTTGAATATTTCACTCAGTCCTTGAAATCCTTTCACGTCATGCTGCAGAAATGTCCACACACGCATTAACAGAAGATGATGTGTGCAAAAGCAAAGATGGAAAAAACAGAGATCACAATGTGACTAGAACAAAGATACGCTCAGCAAAGAATACTGCTCTATTCAAACATCTCACAGAGGGGATTCAGCAAGAATTATCACTTGCTTGGGCGAGTCTGGGTGTTTTATAACACTGTAGTTGTGAGTGGGGCTAGCAGTGAGTGAGTGTTAGCTAAACTATCTTGGGGCTGTCCGGCATGTGAGAAACAATGGCCAGCAAATGTTACATTCTGTGATCGGTGCTTGAAAAGTAGCAGTATTCTGTGATCAGTGCATAAAACCATGAAATTACTGACTCTTCAACAGCAAGAACAGCTTGAAGAAATGGCAATAATGTCTACATCCCTCACCTCTTATTTAGTCTTAAACATCCCTCACCACTAGGAAAAGCTAGCCACTTACAAGTTCTCCCAACCATGAAATTAGGTGCCAATTTGTCAAAACCTTGTCGTCTGTCAGATCAGTGAACTTACGAGCATCACAGGAGAGTGACGTGTGATATTGTGTCAGATCTTTTGCGCACCAGTACTGGGAAAGATGCTGTGTCATCCTTATCTTGACTCTTCAGGAGTGGGAGCAAACTGTTCAACAACTTGTGGTGAGACACGGGGAGGATTGAAAGTTTGTATTGTGGACTTTCTCCCCACAAGGTGGCTGATTTCAAGAACATGCAGTACACAAGTAGATTCGCTAGTGTAAGATTATAATGTGTGGAAAGAGGGGGGAGCTAACCAAGGCAGTTGCACAATACATGAAGTGAGCATGCATGTGGGGGAGGGCTTCATTGACGTGGGGATGGGATGGGGGAAAGGTATGTGGAGGGGTGCATATTACATTGGAGTCATGTGGGGCTCTCTGCTTGTATGTGTACCAGTAGAGTCTTCAGAGTAGTTTATTGTTTGTTTAATTTTCTTTTTCTGTGTACAAAATACTACAGAATGTTGCAGAATGTCATAGCTGAAATTCTTGATGTATAATTTCCAGAGCTGATCGTTTGTCTCTTTCCTGTGAAAAATCACAGAAAATAAACAGATTTTACACAACATGGAGTTTCAAGTTGATAATTCATTGTGTGTGTCTGCAGAGAATGTGTCGTGTAGGACAGTTTATGTGTTGCTGTTTGGAGTGTACATTATGGTTTTATTTTGATTGTGTTTCAGTGTTTGTGTAAAGGTTACTTTGTATATGCAGGTCATTGTTTATAGTTATCTATATAATGTCATATTCTCAGTGAAAAGGTTATGATATGTGTTTTATGTGTATGTGTGAAGAAGGTCACCCTGGCTCAGTGTGTGCGCAGATTTAATCTTACAAATGTCCTCCTTACACATCATGTGAAAGATTACTGTTCACTTTGTGCATGCGGTTAAAACGTTTTTGCGACACGCCGTGCGATAGTGACAGCAGCTCTGTTGACCCGTTCACGACGAGCCGTGCACTGGTGACGGCAGCACTGCTGTACTGCCTGGACGTGCCATGCCTCCATGACGGCACAACTATAAAAAATTCCCATGCTCTCTCTCCTCTACCGTCTAGGGGATGCAGCTGCCATAAATATTTAGGACAGGGTTCTAGCCACTGGGAGGGTAAGTTTACAAGCACTAGCGATGACCTTTGTGACCTTAGAGTAGTCCGAACAAAGAGACCCGTCTGGCATTGGAAGGCACGTGTGGAATTTCCTGCTTCATGAATATATCGGGCAGAAGGAGAATGACATGCGGTTTCAGAACTGGTTCAGTAAAGTAGTTCAGAAATTGAGGGGTAAAGATGTACAAGTTTATCGAAAAGAATCTGAGCTTCATTTTTTTTGCTCTGTGTATTTAATAGTTTTATAAGTCGTATCATCTGAAGCAAAAACAGTGAAAAGTGTGTACTGTGTGCAATGATTTAAATGCCTTAAAAAAAAAAAAAGAATTCACTTGGATTACACATATTGAATACCTCAGGCTTTCTCTGCATCTGTTCAAAGTAAGAGCGAAGTTTTATGCCCCTTTTCTTCCTCATTTGCTGTTGTCATACTAACCAAACAAACGTAAACCAGATTGTGTTCTCCTACATTTTACTTATGTTGTTTCTGTAACAAAAGCATTGCTATTTTACCAAAAATGTATTTTAATTCCATGCTCATTACAAAGTTCGTGCTTTACCCTCTCCGTTGATATTTAACAATTGCTTGTTAGGTTTATATTAGGAGACGTAAAATAAAATAAAAAAGAGCAAAAATCTCACGTCTGCAATGGTTGTAAGCATGTGCGCGGTGCACGCGCGTGCAGGGAAGCGACGTTGCTCTGCCGCGCTCGCCTGGAAAGTATTAAGGTTTCATGCTCACCAGACATGGAGGAAGAACAATAATCTGAAAGAATGAAAGATAGATTTTTCAAAACAGGAACAGTGTTTCTTAACTGCAGTTTGTGTCCGGTTCGAAAGCACATTTTGTAGCCCAGAAATACAACTGTCATAACTCAATTTTTTTTTTCATTTTTGAGATTTTTGGTATACTATAAGAGTGGGCCGAGGGGCATAAGATAGCCAATTCCCAATCACATTATCCTAAAAAAATAAACATGCTGTAATCAAAATTTTTTTTTTTTTTTTTTTACATTACATTTTTTTTTTTTTTGTTCTTTTTTTTTTTTTCTTCACATTTTTATTCACAAGATGAACAATAAACATTATATATTCATTTCCAGAAAGAAAATTGAATAGTATCTACAACAAGTTTCATACATCATACTTTTTTCAAATGTATTCATCAAGGTTTTTGTGGTTTTTTTTTTTTTTTTACATGAATAACAAAAACAAACAAACAAACAAGCAAACAAAACTACACATGTAGCAAGAGGGATAGAGGCAGACAGACAGACAAGACAGATAAGACAAAACAAAGATACGCAGACAGCTAAATGTAGTGCAAACTCGAGATAAACTCAGGTTGTGCAGATATTTCAATCAAAAAGAGGGACATAGGCTACCCAAGAAAGCAGGAATTTTTCATAATTCAACTCAATTGTTGAAATATACTTTTCAATCTGATATCGTTTTTTGAGATATCCACTAAAGACACGGACGGTTGGCACTACACTTGTCATCTTACAATGGTATATATGTTGTAATCAAAATACTTGTACCGTAACTCAGCTAGCTTGCAGTATATCTTGTGGGGGTAAATAATCAGTTTTTTCGTGTCCTATAAAATTTTATTTTCAGGCTTACGGCAGTTGTATTTCCAGGCAGAACTAAGGCAGTTGCACTTGCTTAACTGGTTGATCTCAACTAGATGCACAGGTTTGTTGATCTTAACTAGATGCACAGCATTTTAATGTGCACCTGTTTTTTATCGTTTTTGAGTTGTGCCACATGAGTGGCATTACCCCGAGTAACGTAGGCATTTTGCCCACGATGGATAGTCCATGGTGTAGTGTCTTCAGTGGCAGGTGGGCTATGGAAACAGGCAAGTAGTGTCTTCAGTGGCAGGTGGGCTATGGAAAAAGTCAGGCCAAGTAGTGTCTTCAGTGGCAGGTGGGCTATGGAAACAGGCAAAGTAGTGTCTTCAGTGGCAGGTGGGCTATGGAAACAGGCCAAGTTGTGTCTTCAGTGGCAGGTGGGCTATGGAAACAGGCCAAGTAGTGTCTTCAGTGGCAGGTGGGCTATGGAAACAGGCAAAGTAGTGTCTTCAGTGGCAGTGGGTGGGCTATGGAAACAGGCCAAGTTGTGTCTTCAGTGGCAGGTGGGCTATGGAAACAGGCCAAGTAGTGTCTTCAGTGGCAGGTGGGCTATGGAAACAGGCCAAGTAGTGTCTTCAGTGGCAGGTGGGCTATGGAAACAGGCAAAGTAGTGTCTTCAGTGGCAGGTGGGCTATGGAAACAGGCCAAGTAGTGTCTTCAGTGGCAGGTGGGCTATGGAAACAGGCCAAAGGGGAAAACAAGCATTTCAAGGGAGGGAACCTTTGGTTGGAGCTTGATTCGATTTAGGTAAAGAGAAACGGTCTTTAAAGCAAGGCTTTGTCAGGAGATTAATGTTGTGTAAGCAAAGTGAAAAATGTGTTTAACCTTTGTTGGACATGTCCTCCAAGAGCAGCCTGTGACCATCAACATGCAGACAAGCAGTTATGTCCCTTGCTACATCTATTGGGGTGTGCAGACACAAACAAGAACGGTTCCTACTCTTTCCGTGATCTTGCCAGATGAAACAACCTCTATACTTCGCTTTTGGGATGGTCCAGCAAGCTGTAGATCCTCATTCATGTCTGATACTCTTATTTGAACTTGGTTGACCTGAGCAGTTTTGAAACAAGCGTGTACTGATTTTCTCCATTTAGCACAGGTCAGATTTCCAGTAGCTGGAAAAATGCTGGGTCAGCTGAACGTGTGGTGTGATTGTTTTTGCTCAATGTAGCACTAGAAATTGCAAAGCTGGTCAGAGGAGAGAGAGGACAAATGTTGCTCCTTTGTCTCTTGATTTAATTGGTGGTGTAAAAAGAACGAAATAGAATGTAAATTATTTTTGTAATAGACAATGGAATCCACACATTGAAAGGTATTGACTCGAATGTTACATGATTGTTAGCCGAGAGTTTGCTCTTTCCTGCTACACGTCTCTTGTCAATTGTTTGTCTAGTTACTGTGTAAAAAAAAGGAAAGAAAAAGTAGCAAAATAAGTGCGTCAGCAGGGGCTGAGCGCTTTGCGAAAGTGCTGGGGACCAGAGAACCGTGCTATGTGTGCTGCCAGGGACTGGACAGCAGTTGAAGGAGGAAACCACCAGGGGATTGATTTAGTGTGTCAAAGAGAAAAAACAGCGGTGTAAAGGAGGGGAAAGTTCTCATGGAAATCAATGAAGCATAGGAGATCGGTTTAGTTTCACGAGGAGAAAAGCAGTTCTCTAAAGCAGGGAGAAGAGGAGGCTCAGGATGGCCGAGGGAGGAGAGGTGCTGTCAGGACTAACGCCAGTACATGACTAGGGTAAGTTCCGTCTTCAGCGCACGTTGAGCACTTACTCCGTCAGTGTGTGTAGAAGGTATGACCCCATCTCCACTCGCTGCCACTGCCAGCCTGTTTTCCCTCCCCCAGCTTCTTCGCCCCCCTTTCTACAAGTCAGTGCTGTGAAATGAGATCGACTGCTGCAGCTGTCTGCAAAGTGCACGACTTGCCCTTTTCTTTACAGGTGGAAAGTTCCTTCCAGAGATCTGTTTCTATTGGACAGTGTGGTCACACTTCCTTTTTTTTTTCCCTTGAAGCAACGGGTCCTTTACGCCCATCATCACACTATTCTCTCTCTCTCTCTCTCTCTCTCTCTCTCTCTCTCTCTCTCTCTCTCTCTCTCGCGCGCGCGCGCGCGCACACACACACACACACACACACACAGGCTCACACACAAATCAGTTGTTGCCTATGATATCTTAGATTGGAGGGGGGGGGGGGGGGGGGGTAGGGGACAGAGGCATCAGAACAATGGCATCTCTGCTCTTCAAACTGGTTCAACAGACTGAAATGAATTGGAACAGAAATAATTTTAGTAGACGCTGGTAACAGAGAATTGTGTGCACTCAGGGGTTGTAAAATCATGTCCTTCATGTACTTTAGAAACATGATCCACCCCCCACCCCCTCCCAAAAAATAAAAAAATCAAACAAAACGAAAGAAAAAAAAATTCTTGGAAAATGCACTTGGACTGTAGAGAAACATGAAATTGACCATGACACATTTTTCAAGATCAGTGGGCTACAATTTGAAAGTCATCTATCATCAAATGAAGTGAAGTAAACTTTGTAGATAAATAATTGATATACCTCTGACGGCTGAAAGGGGAAAAAAGCCATGATGATGTGGGTACAGTTCCTTTGTGAGGACAATTTCGATCAATTTTAAATAATCTTTTTTTATTTGTTTCCTTTAGACGACTTATAGGAAAACCCAGAGAATGTCGCAAAAAGAATGTCGCAAAAAACATTAAAGGTTTTAAATGTATCATATTTGGGACGTGTATACATTCATGTATATATATACACATACGTAGGCATTCATAATCACTGATCACTGTTCAAAGCAAAACTAACTGCAGGGCTGTCATATACACACATGTATACATGAAAAAAAAAACATACCTGATATATAGACTATCTATATTACACATATATAAACAGTCTTTAAAAACAGAGCAAACAAGATAAACCTGTTCCTAAATGTTCCACACTGATGCAGTTTGTTTGTTTTGTAATTCAGTTGTACATGCCCTCGCCATCGTATCCGTGCATGATGTTAGACAGAAGAGAACTAGCCGAAAACAGCATGTCGATTACTGGGATCATACAAACACTAGAATGGAGCTGATCATCACGAAGAACTCGTGAGAATAGTTTCAACGTGAGCTGACTGCTGGCGGACATTGACACAAATTTAGAAGAAATAGTAATATCACTCCAACGAACAAAAGATACAAATTACAACACAAAACATGATGCGTTTCGACCTCTTTGCTTTTCAACGGGCAAGGTAAACAACATTCAGATAATGGCGATAAACTGGGCGCCCCATTTGAGAAGGTAAGTGATGGCTCGGTTCTTTTTTCATGGCCTTGACTGTTTGTTTATCTTGCCTGAAGAAGACCAAAGAGGCTGAAACGCGTCGTGCTTTGTCTTGTAATTTATTTGTCCCTTCTGTTCGGCGGCATAACAATTATTGTTCTTCTAAATTTCGTATTGATGACGCCAGCCCCATAACATCAACACACTTGATGTATTGATAACGTCAGCCCCATAACATCAACACACTTGATAACGTCAGCCCCATAACATCAACACACTTGATGTATTGATAACGTCAGCCCCATAACATCAACACACTTGATGACGTCAGCCCCCATAACATCAACACACTTGATGTATTGATAACGTCAGCCCCCATAACATCAACACACTTGATAACGTCAGCCCCCATAACATCAACACACTTGATAACGTCAGCCCCCATAACATCAACACACTTGATGTATTGATAACGTCAGCCCCCATAACATAACACACTTGATGTACTGATAACGTCAGCCCCCATAACATCAACACACTTGATGTATTGATAATGTCAGCCCCCATAACATCAACGCACTTGATGATAATGTCAGCCCCCATAACATCAACGCACTTGATGTATTGATAACGTCAGCCCCATAACACATCAACACACTTGATAACGTCAGCCCCATAACATCAACACACTTAATAACGTCAGCCCCCATAACATCAACACACTTGATGTATTGATAATGTCAGCCCCCACAACATCAACACACTTGATGTATTGATAACGTCAGCCCCCATAACATCAACACACTTGATGTATTGATAGCGTCAGCCCCCATAACATCAACACACTTGATGTATTGATAACGTCAGCCCCCATAACATCAACACACTTGATAACGTCAGCCCCCACAACATCAACACACTTGATGTATTGATAACGTCAGCCCCCATAACATCAACACACTTGATAACGTCAGCCCCATAACATCAACACACTTAATAACGTCAGCCCATAACATTAACACACTTGATGTATTGATAACGTCAGCCCCCATAACATCAACACACTTGATAACGTCAGCCCCCATAACATCAACACACTTGATGTATTGATAACGTCAGCCCCCATAACATCAACACACTTGATGTATTGATAACGTCAGCCCCCATAACATCAACACACTTGATGTATTGATAACGTCAGCCCCCATAACATCAACACACTTGATAACGTCATCCCCACAACATCAACACACTTGATGTATTGATAACATCAGCCCCCATAACATTAACACACTTGATGTATTGATAACGTCAGCCCCCATAACATCAACACACTTGATGTATTGATAATGTCAGCCCCCATAACATCAACACACTTGATGTATTGATAACATCAGCCCCCATAACATCAACACACTTGATGTATTGATAACGTCAGCCCCCATAACATCAACACACTTGATGTATTGATAACGTCAGCCCAATAACATCAACACACTTGAACGTCAGCCCCATAACATCAACACACTTGATAACATCAGCCCCATAACATCAACACACTTGATGTATTGATAACGTCAGCCCCCATAACATCAACACACTTGATGCATTGATAACGTCAGCCCCATAACATCAACACACTTGATAACGTCAGCCCCATAACATCAACACACTTGATAACATCAGCCCCCCCATACATCAACACACTTGATGTATTGATAACGTCAGCCCCATAACATCAACACACTTGATGTATTGATAACGTCAGCCCCCATAACATCAACACACTTGATGTATTGATAACGTCAGCCCCATAACATCAACACACTTGATAACGTCAGCCCCCATAACATCAACACACTTGACTTGATAACGTCAGCCCCATAACATCAACACACTTGATAACGTCAGCCCCATAACATCAACACACTTGATAACGTCAGCCCCATAACATCAACAGACTTGATAACGTCAGCCTCCGTAACATCAACACACTTGAAACGTCAGCCCCCATAACATCAACACACTTGATAACGTCAGCCCCCATAACATCAACACACTTGATAAACGTCAGCCCCCATAACATCAACACACTTGATAACGTCAGCCCCATAACATCAACACACTTGATAACGTCAGCCCCATAACATCAACAGACTTGATAACGTCAGCCCCCGTAACATCAACACACTTGATAACGTCAGCCCCCATACATCAACACACTTGATAACGTCAGCCCCCATACATCATCACACACTTGATAACGTCAGCCCCCATAACATCAACACACTTGATAACGTCAGCCCCATAACATCAACAGACTTGATATAACGTCAGCCCCCGTAACATCAACACACTTGACGTCAGACTCTGCTAAAGATCTCCCGGATAATTAGTGCCCACCCTTGTGACGTCACAAAATAACTGGATGCCACAGACCCCGCAAAAGACAACCTTTGACAGGGTCCTCCTCCCTCTCCCCACCCTACACGCCCCCCCCCCCCCCCCCCCCCCTCCATTCTTTAAAGAGTCAACGTCCACCACGTCACAACACGAGGGCGTGATGACCGAGTGAACTCCGTCAGTGACGTCACAACACGGGGTGGGTTTGGTCCCCTTAGGGCTGGGGGAGGGGGCAGTTACTTGAGGGTGTAGACTTCGCTGAAGAACTCGGTGATGAAGTCGTTGATGATGCCTTTGTCGGGGATCGTGGCCATCATGCCGTAGATGCCTGCCGTGCCCTGCTTCTTCAGCGTCGGCTTGCTCTGTCATTGCGCGGGACACAGCCACAGAGGGAGAAGGTGGGAGAAAGGAAAATAAAGAAACGAACGACCAGACGAATGGATGAATTGGCGTGAAAAAACAAAAACAAAAACAAAAAAACAAACCCGAAAAAAAAAAAAACGGAAAAAACGAATGATTGAAAAAGCATGGATGGATGGACGGAGGCGAACAAACAATCGTCGAACAAACACGACTAAAAGAAAAGCTGAAAGAAGGAATGACAGGGTAGACATAGAGACACAGCCCAGTGCTATGGCTGCCCCAGGGAAGGTAGACACTGAGACACAGCCCAGTGCTATGGCTGCCCCAGGGAAGGTGGACATGTAGGCACAGCCAAGTGTTATGACTACCCCAGGGAAGGTAGACATGGAGACACAGCCCAGTGCTATGGCTACCCCAGGGAAGGTAGACATGGAGACACAGCCAAGTGTTATGGCTGCCCCAGGGAAGGTGGACATGGAGACACAGCCCAGTGTTATGGCTGCCCCAGGGAAGGTGGACATGGAGACACAGCCCAGTGTTATGGCTGCCCCAGGGAAGGTGGGCATGGAGACATAGCCCAGTGTTATGGCTGCCCCAGGGAAGGTGGACATGGATACAGCCCAGTGTTATGGCTGCCCCAGGGAAGGTGGGCATGGAGACATAGCCCAGTGTTATGGCTGCCCCAGGGAAGGTGGGCATGGAGACATAGCTCAGTGTTATGGCTGCCCCAGGGAAGGAGGACATGGAGACACAGCCAAGCGCCTACAGAGATGTTACATGATGTTATCGCTGCCGGAGGAAACACGTCGCCACCAGAAGCTCCAGCTACGACGTCCTACGCGGCGAGAGGCCGTAAGTTATGGTCTGGAACAGCTGTGGCATCAAGAGCACGGAAGCGGAGTTTCTGAAGTGAGTGGAAGACTGGGAGAGCACTGTGGACCTGTAAGAATGGGAAAGCCATCCACAGATCGTGCAGGAGAGTGACATGAAGCCGGATAGAGTAATCCACTCAAGTTCTTCAGAACAAACAATCTTGATTGAACTCGTTTTGCCATATTACCTCAGAGTGGACTGAGCTGACATCTGCAGAGCTGAGAAATGCACCAGTCCAGCCTGCAGATTGAGGGAACCGGGCTTCCAAGCAAAAGTCCTCGTCATCAAGGCTGGAGCATGGGAGGGGAGGGGGAGGGGGAGGTTCATCAGCCAATGATTTCACGAAATAGCGTTCGATTTCTAGTAAGAAGATGATCAGAACTCTAAAGGCAATGGCAGCAAGAAGCTGGTAAAAAAAAAAAAAAATCAAACTGGATATTTTCGAAAAGTGACAAAAGTGATCTTCTTCAGGCTGATATTCCCCAGTTTGGAACAGGGTTCCGACAGCTGTAAGGACGTCCATCCAAAAAGGCACGACCTGAGACGTCCAACCTTCCGGGAGCAGCAGGTTCGAATCCCGCCAGAGCCAACTATTTCTGACAGAAGAAGGCATTTAGCAGTCATAACTTAGATACGGCCCTACAGGGAGTTCAGGGTCAAAATACTCATCTGACGGGGGTTTATATTCTTCTCTAAACCTTCTGCTGTCAAGCTCTCCTTAGAATTTCTGCCGACTTTCATCTGCACGTGGCCTACACACGTGTGCATACTCTCATACATACATCTGCACGTAGGCCTACACACGTGTGCATACTCTCATACATACATCTGCACGTAGGCCTACACACGTGTGCATACTCTCATACATACATCTGCACGTGGGCCTACACACGTGTGCATACTCTCATACATACATCTGCACGTAGGCCTACACACGTGTGCATACTCTCATACATACATCTGCACGTAGGGCTACACACGTGTGCATACTCTCATACATACATCTGCACGTGGGCCTACACACGTGTGCATACTCTCATACATACATCTGCACGTAGGCCTACACACGTGTGCATACTCTCATACATGTCAGGTGCCCTTGCTCGTAGAGTGAAGCAAACACAGTACGTCCAGTAAAATGAGACGACGGTACATGGCTCACATGTAATCATGTATGTGTGTGTGTGTGTGCGCACGTGCGTGCGTGCACGCACACGCACGCTCTCCCCGTGCAAACCTTAAAGGGCTCGTGTGGTCAGCTGTTCTATAATGAAAATGAAACTGAAAACGTAGTCTGTGAAGTGGGCATGCGTACACATGAGAGCGTGTGTGAGAAGAGTCAGCACCAACAACATGAAGCGTTGAAAGCAACGAGGGGGAAATACCAGAGGAGGCAGAACACCCCGGCAAACAGACAAACAAAAAAAATCCACAATGGATCAAAGAGAAAATCGTAAGCAGCCAGACCAAGCAAAACACTGGCCGTAACAGCAACGACACTGAAATCAGGTCGGTGACAAAGCTTATCAGCCGATTGGTGTAACGGTGTCAGGCAGGGGAGAACACGCAGTCCACAACGGACAAACACACACACCCCAACGACACTGACACCACGTGACAGCAGAGTGGGCAAGACACAAAATACAGCACGCAGTCCACAACAAACACACAGACCCCAACGACACTGACACCACTGGACAGCAGAGTGGGCAAGACACAATACAGCACGCAGTCCACGGCCATCCTCCTGTGAATTCCTGCCCAGGATGTTGGTATCAACTAGACCCTGGCGCTGGACGGACGTGTGGCGCCATCTGGAGAGGCGTACCCCCTCACGCTGGCTTCCTAACTAAGCAGTTATCGTTTTTTCTGGTCGTGGCTTAGTAGGCGGGCGTGCCCTGCGTGTCCTGGCACCACTGAATACGGCCGTAGTGACTCAGCTGCGGGGCAGTGTCTCCGTTGGTGGGTTACCAAATGGTATTGATTCTCCCTGTGCCGAGCTTATGACACGATGGACCTGAGTGTGAGTGCATGGGGTGGCTGAAATGAGCGGGATGGGAGTTATGCAACCGACGGGGACAATGAAAGTGAGTACGAAGAACACACACACACACACACACACACACACACACACACACACGCGCGCGCACACGCACGCACGCACGCACGCACACACACATACACTGTAGCTAAGAGGAGTCAGTCAACACACTCACCCTGACGGCAGTGACGCTGTCAGCCAGGTCGGTGAGCAGTTTGTCGGCGGACTGGGTGTGGTGGGGCAGGATGGAGCAGTGCAGGCAGTCTGGATTCTGCTGCCTCTCCATCTTCCACCCTGCAGCCACAGTCACAGAGGGCAGGTGGACATTTCCAGCAATCAGCGCCAGTTTCACAGCATTAGTATTGATCCCAAATCACCGGCATCAGTCACACAGCATTAGTATTGATCCCAAATCACCGGCATCAGTCACACAGCATTAGCATTGATCCCCAATCGTCGACATAAATCACACAGCATTAGTATTGATCCCCAATCGTCGGCATCAGTCACACAGCATTAGTATTGATCCCCAATCATCGACATTAGTCACACAGCATTAGTATTGACCCCCAGTCATCGGCATCAGTCACAGGTACTATCACCAACAATCAACACCAGTCACACGGCATTATCACCAACAATCAGCACCAGTCACACAGCATTATCACCAACAATCAACACCAGTCACACGGCATTATCACCAACAATCAGCACCAGTCACACAGTATTATCACCAACAATCAGCACCAGTCACACGGCATTATCACCAACAATCAGCACCAGTCACACGGCATTATCACCAACAATCAGCACCAGTCACACAGCATTATAACTAACAATTAGCTCCAGTCACAGTGTTAGTGTTAATCACCAATAATTAGCACCAGTCATAGTGTTAGTTTTAATCACCAACAATCAGCAGCAGTCACAGTGTTAGTGTTAATCACCAACAATCAGCAGCAGTCACAGAGTGTTAATCACCAATAATTCGCACCAGTCATAGACTGTTAATCACCAATAATTAGCACCAGTCACAGTGCTAGTGTTAAGATTTTCCGTTGTCAGGATTCGAACCAGCGCCCCGTGGCTGGTTGGGTGACTCAAGACATGCTTTTCTGACGGGTGTGTTAGCCACATGGCTTGCAGCAGAAGGACCTCACTGGCTGCATTACGCCTCTGATATGATGGGTGTCTTAGCCACGTGGCTTGCAGCAGAAGGACCTCACTGGCTGCATTACGCCTCTGATATGATGGGTGTCTTAGCCACGTGGCTTGCAGCAGAAGGACCTCACTGGCTGCATTACGCCTCTGATATGATGGGTGTCTTAGCCACGTGGCTTGCAGCAGAAGGACCTCACTGGCTGCATTACGCCTCTGATATGTTCAGGACAGCAGTAGTTGGCGTGCATGAGGGGAAAAGTTCGGTTTCAGGAAAACTGATTTTTTTTATTGATTTCAGCATACCTCGGGGGACTGGCTGTGCCAGAGTTGGTTGCACGGCTCAGATGGCAATAAACAAAGACCTCTCCTCCCATGGAATGTTATACATAGGAAGAAATGATGGATGGACTGACGCACAGAAGACATGGAGAGTAGAATGTGTCATCTGATAACGCACAGAAGACATGGAGAGTACAATGTGTCATCTGATAATGCACAGAAGATATGGAGAGTACAATGTGTCATCTGATAACGCACAGAAGACATGGAGAGTAGATGTGTCATCTGATAACGCACAGAAGACATGGAGAGTAGATGTGTCATCTGATAACGCACAGAAGACAAGGAGAGTAGATGGGTCATCTGATAACCAAGCTTCAGTAGTTCAAGAGTCAGTCTTACTGGCCTAACAGAGTGCACTCCACACATTAGCGAATCGGAACGCAGCTTCGCTTAGATGCCGGATGACTCTAACGTCTGCTACCACAATCATAATCTGTTCGATGTCAATTCGATAAACCACGATCAACCAATCCTACAAAAAAAAAAATCGCATCGATGACCTGTTCAGCCCAAGCAGTGCAACACTTGCCCGCCTCATTGCACACACTCAAGTGTTGAACAATTTGCCCGCCTCACTGCACACACTCAAGTGTTGAACAATTTGCCCGCCTCATTGCACACACTCAAGTGTTGAACAATTTGCCCGCCTCATTGCACACCCTCAAGTCTTGAACAACTTGCCCGCCTCATTGCACTCACTCAAGTGTTGAACAACTTGTCCGCCTCATTGCACTCACTCAAGTCTTGAACAACTTGCCCGCCTCATTGCACTCACTCAAGTGTTGAACAACTTGCCCGCCTCACTGCACACCCTCAAGTCTACAACACTGTATGTATTCGCTTTCAGAATTGGCGCAGACTGTTTCATTTTTGTGTTTGCCATCACTTCACTGACCATAAGATGATACCTTGGGAAAACATCTATCAAAACTCTCCAAGAAGGCAAAAGATGCACCCGATGGTGCGAGTGGGACCAAGTAAGCCTATGTTGGTACCAAAATGTCTTCAAACAGCAAATATTCGGCTCACTTCAGCGAGATGATCGACATACTCCATGCTGCCAACTCCAAGACCAAAACTAGATTTCCCCAACAGCTGTTGAAATAGCCCTGTCTGCAAGTTCACGACAGGCCCGGTGAAGCTGTACTTGCCACGGGTGCCTATCCCCTCTCCTTCGGCCCCTGCATGGAACCTTCGAAGAATATGAACAACAAAGTCACACACGTTTACTAATACCTGTCTTCTGTTCCCCCCCCACACACACACACACACACACACACCGCTCTCCCCCCTCGCACCCCCCACACGCGCCTCCAGTTTCATCGGGGTGAGATTAAAAGATTCGAGTAGACAGTTGGTGAAAACCGTACATACCAAAACAAATGTTGCAGGAAATAATGTTCTCTTTATTAGGATTATCTTGTTACCTTTGCTTTCCATAACGTCAGCCACTGCCAGAATGTGAACCTCTGGGTCGTTAGAGGCCACAGCAAAACACGTCATATGAGGATGACCAATGATAGTGAGGCCCTGTAGAGGAGATGAAATAAAGGTTATTAACCAAAGACCCGTGTTTAACCTGCAAATTGATGTTTGTATACACACACACACACACACACACACACACACACACACACACACACACACGCACACACACACACACACACACACACACACACACACACACACACACACACACACACACACACACACACACACACACACACACAAGCATGACACTCGGCCAAATCACTGTCATACCAGGAAGTCACATGAGATGCTTTCTTATTGCGACCACAGGGCGAAGCGAGACGAACAGACCTCATCGTTGGCGCTCACAGACACGAGCAACACTGTACACGTGGAGTGGAGTGGCGTGCAGAGGAGAGGGGTGAAGAGGGAAGAAGAAAGGATGCGGTGGTGGGGGGGGGGGGGGGGAATGCAGGATGGGAAG
>JADBJO010004455.1:21686-26686 GCA_016801955.1 Conus betulinus | reverse complement strand
TCATTTCATTCCCACCTTGATCCTCTTCCCGTCATTCCATTCCCACCTTGATCCTCTTCCCGTCATTCCATTCCCACCTTGATCCTCTTCCCGTCATTTCATTCCCACCTTAATCCTCTTCCATCATTCCATTCCCACCTTGATCCTCTTCCCGGCATTCCATTCCCACCTTGATCCTCTTCCCATCATTCCATTCCCACCTTGATCCACTTCCTGTCATTTCATTCCCGTCATTCCATTTCTACCTTGATCCTCTTCCCATCTTCCATTCCCACCTTGATCCTCTTCCTGTCATTTCATTCCCCACCTTGATCCTCTTCCCATCATTCCGTTCCCACCTTGATCCTCTTCCCGTCATTTCATTCCCACCTTGATCCTCTTCCCGTCATTCCATTCCCACCTTGATCCTCTTCTCATCTTCCATTCCCACCTTGATCCTCTTCCCGTCTTCCATTCCCACCTTGATCCTCTTCCCATCATTCCATTCCCACCTTGATCCTCTTCCCGTCATTCCATTCCCACCTTGATCCTCTTCTCATCTTCCATTCCCACCTTGATCCTCTTCCCGTCATTTCATTCCCACCTTGATCCTCTTCCCGTCATTTCATTCCCACCTTGATCCTCTTCCCGTCATTCCATTCCCACCTTGATCCTCTTCCCATCATTCCATTCCCACCTTGATCCTCTTCCCATCATTCCATTCCCACCTTGATCCACCTTGATCCTCTTCCCATCATTCCATTCCCACCTTGATCCTCTTCCCGTCATTCCATTCCCACCTTGATCCTCTTCCCATCATTCCATTCCCACCTTGATCCTCTTCCCGTCATTCCATTCCAACATGATCCTCTTCCCATCATTTCATTCCCACCTTGATCCTCTTCCCATTATTCCATTCCTCATTTCATTCCCACCTTAATCCTCTTCCCGTCATTTCATTCCCACCTTGATCCTCTTCCCGTCATTCCATTCCCCCACCTTGATCCTCTTCCCGTCATTCCATTCCCACCTTGATCCTCTTCCCGTCATTTCATTCCCACCTTAATCCTCTTCCCATCATTCCATTCCCACCTTGATCCTCTTCCCGGCATTCCATTCCCACCTTGATCCTCTTCCCATCATTCCATTCCCACCTTGATCCACTTCCTGTCATTTCATTCCCGTCATTCCCATTTCTACCTTGATCCTCTTCCCATCTTCCATTCCCACCTTGATCCTCTTCCTGTCATTTCATTCCCACCTTGATCCTCTTCCCATCATTCCGTTCCCACCTTGATCCTCTTCCCGTCATTTCATTCCCACCTTGATCCTCTCCCGTCATTCCATTCCCACCTTGATCCTCTTCTCATCTTCCATTCCCACCTTGATCCTCTTCCCGTCTTCCATTCCCACCTTGATCCTCTTCCCATCATTCCTTTCCCACCTTGATCCTCTTCCCGTCATTCCATTCCCACCTTGATCCTCTTCTCATCTTCCATTCCCACCTTGATCCTCTTCCCGTCATTCCATTCCCACCTTGATCCTCTTCCCGTCATTCCATTCCCACCTTGATCCTCTTCTCATCTTCCATTCCCACCTTGATCCTCTTCCTGTCATTTCATTCCCACCTTGATCCTCTTCCTGTCATTTCATTCCCACCTTGATCCTCTTCCCGTCATTCCATTCCCACCTTGATCCTCTTCCCGTCATTTCATTCCCACCTTGATCCTCTTCCCGTCATTCCATTTCCACCTTGATCCTCTTCCCGTCATTTCATTCCCACCTTGATCCTCTTCCCGTCATTTCATTTCCACCTTGATCCTCTTCCCGTCATTCCATTCCCACCTTGATCCTCTTCCCGTCATTCCATTTCCACCTTGATCCTCTTCCCGGCATTCCATTCCCACCTTGATCCTCTTCCCATCATTCCATTCCCACCTGATCCTCTTCCCGTCATTTCATTCCCACCTTGATCCTCTTCCCATCGTTCCATTCCCATCTTGATCCTCTTCCCGTCATTTCATTCCTCATTTCATTTCCCACCTTGATCCTCTTCCCATCATTCCATTCCCATCTTGATCCTCTTCCCGTCATTCCATTCCCAACATGATCCTCTTCCCATCATTCCATTCCCACCTTGATCCTCTTCCCGTCATTTCATTCCTCATTTCATTCCCACCTTGATCCTCTTCCCGTCATTTCATTCCCTCCGTTGTTGCAACCCCGTCATTTCTTCCCTGTCTCTCCACCCGTTCTAATCCGTAGCTCACCCACTCGTTTCCCGTCCATGGGCATTGTTCCCACTCTGTCTTCTAGGCTGCGACCCTTCCCACTCCCCCCTCCTGTCCTCCACCCTCCTTTCGCTGTTTCCGTCAGCTGTTCCCTTTTTACTGAAAGCCTACCTGGTCGGGTGCCAGCCAAAGCCTACCTGGTCGGGTGCCATCCAAAGCCTACCTGGTCGGGTTTCAGCCAAAGCCTACCTGGTCGGGTGCCAGCCAAAGCCTACCTGGTCGGGTTTCAGCCAAAGCCTACCTGGTCGGGTGCCAGCCAAAGCCTACCTGGTCGGGTGCCAGCCAAAGCCTACCTGGTCGGGTGCCAGCCATGGAGGGAGATCCGTACAGACCCCCCGGCCACTCCGCGTAAGTGTAGATCTGGTATTTCCGTAGTTCGCTGTTCTTGTACACGATGGCACTGGCTCCCTGGTGCCGACAACAAACCACTTGGTTACCACTCGTTGAGAGGGAAATACGCACACAGTACGTAGGCCTACATCTCACCTTGACTTGTCTTGGAGGCCACCGGTTGAAGGTCGCACCTCAGAAGTGTTGCTGATGCATGCCGTCATCTAGAAACAGAAATGCTCGTGGTTTCATGAGCCACGAATGGAGGCTGGGGAAGCAAGGCCTCTGGCCTCTGGCGCTTCCTGTGGCTAAAGCGCTCGTCTCTGTGGCGTCAGGCCCGGCCACACCTGTGCATGCAACTGTCCAGCCAATTCCGCACACTGTGGAGCTGCACAGAAAGGAGCAGGTGACGTGCCTGCTTGACTCAGACTTGACCATCGCCGGCGGCCCGCGTGCCCCCGAGCACAAGGTGTTGAAAACTGAGCGGACAGACACAGGTCTGAGTGACCCTGCCCCGTGGACTGGCTATCACCCTCATCGGGGCTGGAGCCGTCAGGATGCTGTCAACACAGCCACCTGTGCAGACCACCCAGCCCCGAGGAAGACGCTCCACGGTAACGTCGGGTAGACGGAGGACAGATGCGCTCATTACATAGCTGCTTTGTCACAATCATTGTTCCGGGTGACTTTCCTGTCACCCTGATGGATGGTCAAGGTCATTCAGAACAGTACGCCCTTCGTAAAGTCTTAACACTAAGGGGGTAAATCATTTTATGGAAAATGAATTAGTCTTATGAATTTTACGGACTGTTTCTCAAGTTTCTCACTGTCGAGGACATAACGGCTGCATTATCAAGATGCGGGATGTTTTTTTTTTCAAACGCATGTTTCCGGGATGTCTTCGTTTGTGGCTGTTCTTGAACGAAGCGTTTCCCATGCCGACTGTAAGCCGTCCGTGTCCTGTCGTGGAATGATCATCGGTTTTTTTTTTTTGTTTTTTGTTTTTGATTTGTTTTTTTTTTTTTAAGAGCTGCTTCTGTCTGTGCTGGCTTCTCTCTGTACGGGACACCCAAGTTTAAGTGAGCCTGAAGAGTCTATCCCTCACCCCCCCCCCCCCCCCCTCCCCCCCAGGACAAAACGATTATCATTTGCCTTGGCAATCCCAATCTGCACGTCCCTTGGGAAGGACTACGACGGATGTAGCAGAACGCCCTGGAAGTTTAGACAGGCTGAAAGGACAGTAAGCAAAGCTGATACTGGAGAATTTAATGCCACTTTGGAGCAGAACACAGCACGTTCTTTTCATCCCAAACATAATTAGAGAAGAAAGCTTTTTTTTCTCTTCTTTTTCTACCCTATTATTGTCAAATACTCTGTTCTAAAATATATATATAGTGCTGTTTTATTTGTGTATGCATACATACATAAACAGGCAGTTAACAATTTCAACACACACACACACACACACACACACACACACACACACACACACACACACACACACACGCGCACGCACGCACGCACGCACGCACGCACGCACGCACACATACACACAAACACACACAAAGCAGAAACATAAACTAGAGAGAGAGAGAGAGAGAGAGAGAGAGAGAGAGAGAAGTGGCGTTACGATATGTCCTCAGGTCTGACCTTGACGCAATAGCCGTATTTTGTGAAGGTCGGCGGAGATGGAGGTGACACCCGGACACCGAAAATCCCACTTGGGTATCGGGTATCCCAGTTTCTCCACCCTGACCAACAAGCACAGTTGTCCATTTGGCCTCAACATAAACTGACAGCGAATAATGCACAGGACATGTTGCCCGCAGACAATATTTGAATAGCAACCAACTGGAACTTTATGGTTTGTTCAAGGTGTCACCTAGCTGCCGATAAACACCGAAGATAGAAACACGTGATTCTTTTCAAATACGAAATAAAACCAATAAATATTGTAATATAAGTATACAAAAAGATCGGGTGTTTTTCATACTTATCATGTGAGACGAACGAAAGATGTTAACAAACACAAATACACCCGTGAACTGAACCAGAAATAGGTCACAAATAATACCACACCTCTTGATGGCTAAATATACTGTTACATGCATAAATTCCGGACTCAAAATTCATTTGTCGTCAGCAATGGCCGACTCCACCTGAAGGTGCACGATACTGATAGAACTTCATAGAATTTTCCCCCCATGGGATCTCCAACACAAAATAAAAGGGCACTTCATCCTCTGTCTCAGCGTTGCGAAACTCAGAAACGGCATAGAGGATCAGAAATATCATGACAGTTTTCTTGTTATGAAGAGTGGCTCATACAAAAAAATTCAGCGTCGCTAATGCACTTGCCACACATGTACATGCAATAAACAACAAAGTGCGTAAGATAGT
>JADBJO010004455.1:15000-19369 GCA_016801955.1 Conus betulinus | reverse complement strand
CTTTTTTCCCTCCAGTTTTCTCACTTTTGTTTTCAAGAAATGTTAAATGATGTGTGGTGAGCTGAACGATAAAGGGTAACTGTGTGTGTGTCCCACAGAAAGGGAGACAACGTGCAATGCTGACAGGCTTCGGTCAGTACGGAGCGGACAGTAAATCTTGCTGGCTTGTGTGTCCTGCTGTTGATGCTGTGCTTGGGGAAGGCGTCCTCTCGTGTGTCGTTCGCGTTCGTATAAGTGCTAGGTGAACTGGTGCCGCAAGTAGTATCAACTCTGAGTTATTGGCATGTACTTGTTTCTCCATGGATGCTAACCGTGCTTTTCTTGTTTCTGCTGTTGTTGCGGTGCGCATGGGGAAGGCTTCCTCTCGACTGTGGTTCGTGTTCGCAATGTGCTCGGTGAATTTGTGCTGAAGGCAGTATTTATGTTGAATTAAGGGCATGTAGTTTCTTTTTTCTCTGTGGACACTAACGCTGCTGTCTTGTTTTTTTTCGGGTCTCCAGCTATTCCTCTCCCGTTTTGTTCCTTTTGTTTCAGGTGCTACACCACAAGACCATGCATGGGGCCTCACCTTCTCCAGCTCTTTGGGGTCAGCCGAATAATCGGAGGCCACCGGCACGTGTTTGATGGTCAGCCCGAAGTAGTGGGCTGCTTTGGCCAGCACTGGATGCTGAGTCCGAGGGGCCAACTGAAAGAGTAGTGCAGCATGAGTACTCCCATCTGTGCTTTAGAAGAAGCCATAAATGCTAAGGTCTGTATATATGCCTAAACTAGAAACGAGAAGATCGCCATGCTACAATCAAGTCGCACAGGAAAATTAACCAAAGGAAAGGATAAAAGTAAATAAAGAAACGTATGAATAAATTAGTAGATGAATGAACACAACCAAACAAAAATAAGTTAGTTTCAAAACGGAGTGACTGAGGGCGGAAATTTTAAAAACAGATGGGGGTAGTTTTTTTTATTTTGCGCCGAATATGAGAAGATAAGTGGTTTCTCGTTCTTCGTTTTCACTGTCCTAAATGTTATTTGTTTTTGCCTAAAGAAGACCCAAGAGGTCAAAATGCATTGTGTTTTGTCATGTACTTTGTTTGTCTGTGTCCTTGGCGGTAACTAACCCTCTCTCTTTCTAAATTTCTAGTGAATAAAGAACATCTCTAAAAGAAGATAACGACAAAAAACAGCAGTCTCAGCAGCAGGAGAAGAATAGCAACAATCAGAACACCCTGCTCATCAACATTTCGATTGTGGCCAACAACGACAAGGCAACAATGGCCACAACACGAATAAAAACAAAACAAAAAAAGAATGTTACTCATTGTATATCAGGCTCAAAACAATGTCCCCTCCTGTGGCTGCGGCTATTTCACGTCGAGGTTTTCAGTTTCAGCGGTTACATGGGGACTGTTTGTTACAGGGACGTGATGTCAACAGATTCATGGGGACTGTTGTTGTTGTTGTTGTTGGAGGGACGTGGTGTCAACACATTCATGGGGACTGTTGTTGCTGTTGGAGGGACGTGGTGTCAACAGATTCATGGGGACTGTTGTTGTTGTTGGAGGGACGTGGTGTCAACAGATTCATGGGGACTGTTGTTGTTGGAGGGACGTGGTGTCAACAGATTCATGTTGGGGGACTGTTGTTGTTTTTGGAGGGACGTGGTGTCAACAGATTCATGGGGACTGTTGTTGGAGGGACGTGGTGTCAACAGATTCATGAGGACTGTTGTTGTTGGAGGGACGTGGTGTCAACAGATTCATGAGGACTGTTGTTGTTGGAGGAACTGTGGTTACAGCAGATTTTTTGTCGTGTACATTCTTTTTGTGATTAAACCCCGTTGTACGAGAATGTGTGCTTTTCTGTTTAGAGGTAGTACATACTGTACATCATATCGTTGTTTTTTTTTTTTTAGAAATAAATATCACAGAGAAAAATAAACAAAACAAGCATAAATGATGTATACAGACAAGAAGTTTCAGTCCACAGATTCGTGGTTCTAGATACAAGGAAAACATGTTCATCTCAGTATCGATCGTTCATGCCATACTACACAACAACGACAGGTCAAAAAGGTATAGAGACCAGTAGAATGCACCACACTTAGAGATCACCACAGGGAAAGAGTTTGGCCCAATCTCTGGAGTTCTTCCTGGAGGAATTCTGCTAAGAAGGATGAGAGAGAGAGAGAGAGAGAGAGAGAGAGAGAGAGAGAGAGAGAGAGAGAGAGAGAGAGAGAGAGAGGCATAAAAGATTACACAGACAGAAATGTTTCGCCCACAATCTCACGTTGCTTGATCAGTGGGTACAAATGTCTCTCTCCGGTCTCTACACTTTAGGTGAGCCCTCAAAACAATTAAAAAAACAAAAAAAGAAAGTAAAGATACCAGATCACATCCACATGAGAACAAGAGCAATACCAGTTACAAATCCCAACCACACAAACATAACAACGATCTGTCAGGCAACAAGTGTTTCACCCACAATTTCCGGATGCTTGATATGAGGGTACAGTTTTCGGGCCCGGTCTCTGTAGGCCTTGACCGCCATCAGAACGCTCTCCGTGCCTCCGGAAGTCATGAACCCACTGCGTCGTCACTTCCGTTCAACAAGGCCGCCGTCATGCTGATCACTTCCGTTTCCATTTGCCTGAGGAAAAAAAATCGTTGTGACTGTATAGGTGTTAACTGTTGTTGTTGTTTGGTTTGGTTTGGTTTTGGGGCTGTAAGTTTTTTTTGTTTTTTTTTTTTTCCATTTCTTTTCCATTAGGACGATAGCATTCGGACGGATTTAATACAATATCTGTGTATCATGTCATCTCTCTCTCTCTCTCTCTCTCTCTCTCTCTCTCTCTCTCTCACACACACACACACACACACACACACACACACACACACACACACACACACACACACACACACAAGTGCCCTGTTGCATTAACGCCCTGTTTAGAAGATTGAAAAAAAAATTAACCTTGAAGAAGTTCCTCCTCCTTATCCATGTTTCGATCAAGACAAAATAAGCCTAGCGTATTCTCGGTCACGTGTTTGGAACTCTCAAGCACATACAGTACAAACTACAGACTCACTGAAATATTTCAAGATATTTCACCACCACATAACGTCATGTTCAAATTAGCAAATCTAAATCTAAGCTATGCTAACTGTTGTTGGCGTATTCAGCATCTCTAAATGCACCGTGTGACAAAACTCACCGAGTGATGAGCCCCACCTCCGTCCCTTCCCCCTTTCCCCTCCCTCACCTCCCCACACCCCTCAGCCATCTTCTCATTTGGTCTTGGTCACCTTTCTCATCTCTGTCGACTCCAGTTCTTCGTTGTTTCATTGGTCTCACGTTATCCGTAGGCGTGTTCATTCTGTTTGCAGTACCTTTTGTGTTGACTTGTTGATATGTGTGACATGTATTGCACTGATGGACAGACTGGAAAATGAGCCCCCCAACCAAAAATCCTCATCTTTCGGCATCCGTAAGCTCAAGGTGGGGGTGTGGTGGATGGAAGTGGGAGAATCATGAGTTGGGGACGCTTGTTCAACTGGTTCAAATCTCAACAGCAGTTGTCGTCAGTATATGCTGGGCTTAGGAGGCGGTGTCCAGCGAGCTAACTGCAGCGTATGTTGGATCGGAACAGGCGCCACTGAACACCACCAAAGTGACTCGGCAGCAGAGCAGTGTCTATTCCGGTGGGTTTCCCGGTGACGACCTCCAGATGCTGATTGCTCTTTGTGAAGTGTAATACTGGGGCTGGGAAACAACGGTCGTCAGAGTGTCTGTGTGTCGGGCGGCTGGAATGAGCATTGTGGAAACGATGCCTCGAAGGGTGGGAAGGTAAGTAGGAGGATACTTGTGAGGGAGGGGCTATGGGCAGGAGGGGGCAGTGGTTAGAGGAAAGGGGGTGCGTAGAAGTTGAAAAAGTTGAAGCATTATTTAAATAAAAAATGTTCATCAATAGGTATGAACGATCGATCTGTCTACCACTCCCCCCCCCCCCCCCCCCCCCCCCCCCCCCCTCCTTAACCACTTCACCCCTTTTTCCCTTCCCCATCTATCTCTTTAACCTCAAAGAGTTTCCCCCCCTCCCCACCCGTCTCTGTCACTCAAACGGATTCCCCTCCCCACCCGTTTCTCTCGCCTCAAACAGAGATATATCATTGGGATCATTGATCCTTTAATTAATGACTGTTTTACACAATATTCTTAAACTGATTAAACGAAAAAACAAACAAACAAAACAACAACAACAAAATAAACAGGGGGTTTCACCAAACAAACAGACCAAGATCGCTTAACAGCAAACAGATGTGCTGCAACAAAGAAGTCTAAACTGACCACCAGAATCGAATATATGGATGCGCGG
>JADBJO010004455.1:0-5000 GCA_016801955.1 Conus betulinus | reverse complement strand
GCGTTGTCTGGCCAGACGGAAGCCTTGCCCACATCGCCACGAGACTCCTGATGCAAGTTGGGAAAATTAGACCTCATGAAGTTCGCTTGTGTTCCTCCTCGACCAGATCCAGCTGGAACTGTTTTCAGCTGTCCCTGCCATTGCCTTCGGGATCCTGGTTCTCTTCTTGCCTCCCTGCCATTGCCTTCAGGATCCTGGTTCTCTTCTGGCCTCCCTGCCATTGCCTTCGGGATCCTGGTTCTCTTCTGGCCTCCCTGCCATTGCCTTCAGGATCCTGGTTCTCTTCTGGCCTCCCTGCCATTGCCTTCGGATCCTGGTTCTCTTCTGGCCTCCCTGCCATTGCCTTCAGGATCCTGCTTCTCTTCTGGCCTCCCTGCCATTGCCTTCAGGGTCCTGGTTCTCTTCTTGCCTCCCTGTCATTGCCTTCAGGATCCTGGTTCTCTTCTTGCCTCCCTGCCATTGCCTTCGGGATCCTGGTGTTCTCTTCTTGCCTCCCTGCCATTGCCTTCAGGATCCTGGTTCTCTTCTGGCCTCCCTGCCATTGCCTCCCTGCCATGGCCTTCAGGATCCTGGTTCTCTTCTTGCCTCCCTGCCATGGCCTTCAGGATCCTGGTTCTCTTCTTGCCTCCCTGCCATGGCCTTCAGGATCCTGGTTCTCTTCTGGCCTCCCTGCCATTGCCTTCAGGATCCTGGTTCTCTTCTTGCCTCCCTGCCATGGCCTTCAGGATCCTGGTTCTCTTCTTGCCTCCCTGCCATGGCCTTCAGGATCCTGGTTCTCTTCTTGCCTCCCTGCCATGGCCTTCAGGATCCTGGTTCTCTTTCTGGCCTCCCTGCCATTGCCTTCGGGATTCTGGTTCTCTTCTGGCCTCCCTGCCATTGCCTTCAGGATCCTGGTTCTCTTCTTGCCTCCCTGCCATTGCCTTCAGGATCCTGGTTCTCTTCTGGCCTCCCTGCCATTGCCTCCCTGCCATGGCCTTCAGGATCCTGGTTCTCTTCTTGCCTCCCTGCCATGGCCTTCAGGATCCTGGTTCTCTTCTGGCCTCCCTGCCATTGCCTTCAGGATCCTGGTTCTCTTCTGGCCTCCCTGCCATGGCCTTCAGGATCCTGGTTCTCTTCTGGCCTCCCTGCCATTGCCTTCGGGATTCTGGTTCTCTTCTGGCCTCCCTGCCATTGCCTTCAGGATCCTGGTTCTCTTCTCTTCCCTCCCTGCCATTGCCTTCAGGATCCTGGTTCTCTTCTTGCCTCCCTGCCATTGCCTTCGGGATCCTGGTTCTCTTCTGGCCTCCCTGCCATGGCCTTAAGGATCCTGGGTTCTCTTCTTCCCTCCCTGCCATTGCCTTCAGGATCCTGGTTCTCTTCTTGCCTCCCTGCCATTGCCTTCAGGATCCTGGGTTCTCTTTTGGCCTCCCTGCCATTGCCTTCAGGATCCTGGTTCTCTTCTGGCCAGAAAGCACGAGCTGTGTCGTGAGATCATGGCCTACTTAACCTGACCCCACACAACATCTGTCTGGCCTGACGCCACTGGTCTCCCCCTTCTGGAAGGTCTGGATTGTTGTGTCTTCCACGAGCCTCTCTCCCCCTGTTTTTCTCAGCTTCTGCGGCAGCCTTTCCATGTTTCTTGACATTCCTCTCTCTTTCAGACGACAGCCATCTATGACTGATGTGTGGATTGTTGAGGTGTCTTCACTTCTGGTCGTTTCATGATGGAGACACAACTACAGGTTCTGTTTACGTCTATATGTGTGGCCAGTTTTGTGCTCCAGGGTGCTCTTTCCTATCAGCACATCCAGTTGGTGTACATTTTGATCTAATTTCTCCTGCTCCTCTTTGACGCTTGTGGGCTAGCAAGTTGAACTTCTGGCGTTTGGCATCGAGAACCTGTACAATTTCCTCTTCCGACTAATCAGCGTGGACATCCCTGTCATCACGGGTTAAATCCTGGCCTTGGTTTTCCCAAGTTGTAGACTCCTGGCCTTGGTTTTCCCAAGTTGTGGACCATCTGCTGGCCTTGGTTATCCCAAGTTGTGGACCATCTGCTGGCCTTGGTTATCCCAAGTTGTGGACCATCTGCTGGCCTTGGTTTTCCTGGCGTTGGTTGTCCCAAGTTGTGGACCATCTGCTGGCCTTGGTTGTCCCAAGTTGTGGAACATCTGCTGGCCTTGGTTGTCCCAAGTTGTGGAACATCTGCTGGCGCATCGCGCTGCTGTTCACCATAGGGGTCTTCATCCTGTAGACCTTGACGCCGCACTCAGTGAAGGATTTCCTATCAGAAAAACTCCGTTGTAGATTTGCAGCCTTGTCTGGGCTGGCGCCAATGGTTTCGTCATTCTCCAGTATTCCGGGAAATCCCGGGACCACCTGTTGTGTTTGAGTGCTAGAGGCAAGTTGCAGAATTAGGGCAAGGTGAGGACCCAGCTTACAGAGCGCGCAGGTCTGGTCTGTCCCGTCATCATCCTGTTTATATTGAACATTACAGAGTGCGCATGTCTGGTCTGTCCCGTCATCATCCTGTTTGTATTGAACATTACAGAGTGCGCATGTCTGGTCTGTCCCATTATCATCCTGTGTGTATTGAACATTACAGAGTGCGCATGTCTGGTCTGTCCCCATTATCATCCTGTGTGTATTGAACATTACAGAGTGCGCATGTCTGGTCTTCATTATCATCCTGTGTGAATTGAACATTACAGAGTGCGCATGTCTGGTCTGTCCCATTATCATCCTGCGTTTATTTAACATTATTCAGCAAATCCAGGAGAAAGAGCGGACATTACTTCAGTATGTTTTATACTATTTTAATCATCGAATACATTTTCAGTCGTTTCTTCTTCTTCTTGTGTGAATACGAATATAATTCTGCGAATCATGTTTTTTTCTTTGACAATGTCAACATCCATTTATGTCAGACACTGTTACACCTACAATAAATGCAATGTCGACGTTACATTTTTAAGGTAATTGACCAGTATGTGCTAGGCATAGCGTATAGACGTATATACGTCTACATGATATGTCTAGTGCACGGATTTATGATATTCAGGTCACTGCCCGCATCCAGTTGATCGCACTCATAACCAGCTTTGACACGGAGAGGCTTCCAGTATCATATCTGGCTGTAGAGACGTAGATCTGACACAAAAGGTCAGTTAACAAATCTCCCCACCTGTTCTGTGTACACAGGAACCCAGAGCTACTTTAATCGTTTTGTTTGTAAATTGTACACAATGTCTGCAGGGTTGAAAGCAAACTTCTTGTGTTAAGCCAACAGACAAGGGGCTATAACTACCAACGTATTATGTATGCAGACCCCATGGTTGTGCACCAAACATATTCACAGATTTTAAATAAAATTGCTTTTGTTTGCAAACTTTCAATGTAAAATCACCAATTTACTGATTAATCAATGAGTAACTGAGAATTCGTACATTTTTGCAAATACTGTGTAAGATCTTTCAATACGTATCAGATGAAGACAATATTTTTGTCTCCCCTCCCTGTGAAAATTTAATCGTCTGTTCAACCCAGAAGATTCCAAGAAAATGGATCTAGGTTACTTGACCAGAGTACCAACAAACACGTGCCTTCGCACAGACCAATATCCCACAACTAAAAGGAAAAACAAGAGGGTGGGATGGGGGTGGGGGATCATTGTTGGAAGGATCGGACAGAGGACTCTGTGCTTGTATGTGCGCACGCGCGTGTGTGTGTGTGTGTGTGTGGATCTGCGCGTGTGTGCGTTTCTGCCATTGTGTGCGCTTGTTCCTGTGCGCTTTTGGTGTCCATGTGCGGGTGCGGGTGCGTATGTGTGTGATGATGGTGGTGTGCGCACGTGTGTGTGTGTGTGTGTAGGTGCGCGCGCGCACGTGTACGTGCATAAGTACCTATGCAAATGTTTCTGTGAGCCTGTGTTGTGCGGTTGTATGCATGGGTGTGTGTGCGTGTGCGTGTATGTATGTGTGTGGTCTGAGCTTGTAGGCCTACTGTTTTTCTTTCTTTTTTTTTTTTTGCGCGTGCGTGTCGATTTTGTGTTGTGGCGTGCATGCGTGCAAACGTGTTTGTGTGCGTGTGTGTGTGTGTGTGTGTGTGTGTGTGTGTGTGTGTGAGAGTGTGTGTGTGTGAGAGAGAGAGAGAGAGAGAGAGAGAGAGAGAGAGAGACAGACCTGTGCCGTGTTGTTTGAACAAGCACATAAAAGAACATCAGCCAAACACACAAGAATCCAATACTCGCTGCAATGCTTTTATTTTTTGTAATTATTTTTTCTTCTTGTTATTTTCAACCATGATTCATGTGTATGGACGGAAAAAACATACCTGCATTATGCACAAAAGGTCCCATTGATGTTTTTGAAAACATGAGAGAGACTCTGTGTGTGTGTGTGTGTGTGTGTGTGTGTGTGTGTGTGTGTGTGTGTGTGTGTGTGTGTGCGCGCGTGAGAGAGAGAGAGACAGAGACACAGAGAGAGAGAGAGACAGAGAGAGAGAGAGACAGACAGACAGACAGACAAAAACAGTGTCAGACAGACAGAGACACAGAGAGAGCAAAACAGAAGAAATCCCAGGCATAGACACTAGCTAAAGCACGGCAAACTATCAAAGAAAGCACATGTTTAGAACTTGACATCATCTGCTCCAGATAAACTGTGTCAGTACCCACCCCTGTAATACGCCCCCTTCACAGGTTCATTAAGACACACACACATGGTCATCAGCAAGGTCAGTAAGTAGTCTGGAGTAGTGAATAGCACTCTGGTACAGCAATACACAAGTAAACATACAAAAAAAAAGCTTTTACACGGTTACGTCTGTTGTGTATATATTAAAAAAAACAAACAAACACGGATTAAGGTCTGTTGTTGTTGTTCTCAACATACATAAACATACCATTAAGATCACACGTACATTTATGGCGCTTAAATCTTAAACAAGCCCTAAGCACTGACAACAACAGAAATACGAAAAATAAGGCAAAGCTACATCAACCAAACAGCACAGGCATCCAA